>DWON01001018.1:0-27047 GCA_018251015.1 Phocides pigmalion okeechobee | reverse complement strand
CAAACACTACAGACTGCATTTGCAAGTGAATTTCTTCAAATATTAAAATACGCATTTCATCTTATAGCGCTAACGTATACATCACTTATGATCGCCATTAATACATACATATGTGTTCTTTTTCAGAGTTCATTCAAAAGTGGTGGCGTGAACAATTGATATTTTACTTACTTATCGCTCCAGCTGTAGTCACTGGGCATATCCAAGACGACTTCACTGCAGTTGTTCGTGGCCTTGCTGGTAGCGCTACGATGATAGCCGAACAGTGACCCGAGGCTGAACTTACGATGATGACGTTGACTATGTTCTGATAAAAAATGAGATATTGTTATTTATTCCCTATTTCATTTTTCTTATTGTAATTGTAGCGGCTCTACAACCACACCATTGTCTGTTTTAGATTCTAGTTTAAAAGACTTGATCATAGTAAATTCTTTGAATTTCGACTAAGTAGTTAAAAGTACATCCATCAGCTATTTTTATGTATCCGTTCATGCCCTGAATTTTTACTCATATGTATTTAATCCATAAAAAAAGGTTTGTTACACACATACATACTTCCTTTACCAGCAGTGATTACAAATTGGGATAACGTATGCATGCTTGAGCTTTTTACGTATAAAATGACGTACTTTTATCAATTCGTCCCGTGTGATGCATTCCCGTGTCAACAGAGAGAGTTTTCTTAATTTTGGATTTGGTGTTGTCCAAATGACTTCCGAAGAAATGAAATGGGTACATTCCTCGGCGACTCGTTCGTAAACTTGACTGTTCCGGACTTAGAAGGGATCGATCTTCTGATGTCATATGCGGAGAAATAGGCCTGTAAATATATTTTTTATTTAATCATTATATATTTAAAATCTTAGCCGGATGGGCACGGACTCTCATTAGATTGTTTAGTTTAGGCTTTTATTATAATAAGTTTTAAGATTGTATTGGAAGTAAACGTTTTTTTAAATTTCCTTCTTTGCTGCTGTTTCTTTGGGATTTTTTTTAAAATACCAATTCCTTTTGCTTACCTATTTAAATCTTGCATCTCCATTGTTTCCTGGTCACTCTGATCTTCCCATGATTTCCTTTGCCTCAACCTTGCAGCGCGTTTTCTCGAATAGGTTCCAGCTTTACCATCTAAGTTCAAGTCTAATCTTTTGGACTTCGTGACTGTCCAGTCTTGTTTGCTAGATGACGTATTATCAGCTTTGCTAGATAGAGATTCCGCTAAGCTTTGAAGTTCTGCGTAAGACAGTTTCGATAACTCGATGTCACCCGTTATTTCTGTGAGCGTTTCATCAGTTAAATCATCTGGAGATGTTACCTTTTCAGTTGACAGTGTTTGCTGGGTTTCTAAATCTTTACATTTATCATCGTCTTCAACGCTTACAGTTGGCGGAGATGTTGCAAACACAGTATCTAAAGAATCTCCTCTCTGAAAAAAAAAGTAATAACCTTTTTTCTTTCAAAATTATACGTATGTTATTAACATTGAATATTGTAATTGCATACTATAGAAATGTCATCATCATCGGAGGACCTCCCACCCTCTACGGGCGGGGGAATACGGGCCTCGAGGTAACACCTTCTTTGCCCAGACCTGAACTCGGGTTTGCACCCCGGCTTAACTATAGTAGCCCTCGCCCACTATTAAGTGGGGGGGGGGGCTCGAGATGTAGAAATGTGTAATAACCTGAATAGGTTATCATGAATTTAATGCGTTCTGTGTGAACATTTATATTATTTCTTTTTACTTAGTAAATAGTATATATACTTCTCCAACTAACTAAAATATAAAATATAGAATGCTCAGTGCATTCTAGATTTGAATATATTTTAAAATAATAGTTAATTTGAACATTTCGATACTCACCATAAATCCTTCTTCTGCTCCTGACACGTCCTCACTGCCGGAGCTACCGTTCTTAGAGAGTGGCTGGTTGGTAACTCTTAAACGGTCCATCTCCACTGTTTCATTCGATGTCAATGGAGCACTGGATGATAAACCCAACCTTTCTAATTCCTGAATTCTATTTTGAAGTTGGCTAATAATTTCATCACGTTTCCTGACTTCATTTTCTAAACTATTAAATCTGAAAAAGTAAACCATTACTTATTCTAAATTTCAATGGAAAAATAAGTTTGAAGTAACGTGTTTATTTTTTTATCTTTACCTTTCTTGAAATTTTCCTTGTACCTCATGTAGATGACCTTGTATAACTTGTTTTATACCTAAAAGTACTTCTCCGAAATACTCTTGTTCTTCTATTGAACCTGAAATATATATTTTTTTATAAAAAACCTTTAAGCATAATAGTATCACAACAGCTTTGAATTCATAATTACCTCGTAAAAGTTTTCTTTGATTTGCAACAGCTGAGATTAATGTTAGTTTTGGTTTTTCTGTAGGCACTTTTATATCTTCAGGTCTAAGGGATTTAATATCATACATTGGGTCGATACTTTGTTGCATTTCGTACTCGGTTTTCATATTTAAATTAAAATCTGGTGCAATAACTTGTCCATTGTCAGATCTTATTATTTGATTTTCAGTTATAGTTACAGGTGTACAATCTGATTCTGATATTGGAGGATCTGGTATCGGCGGTGGTTGTGTTTGAGATAAGGGATCCTTGGTTTCAGGCAATTCAAAAACTTCATCTAAAATATCTGACGGTGAACTACCTGGTGGGGAAGGTAAAGTGTGGCGATGAAATGTAACACTTTTAGAAAACTTTGAATGTCTTGCTGCGTATCCTTCTAGCGTCGGAGCTCTTATTAATCGTTTTAATTCATTACTTCTTTCTGGACTTTGGGCCGGTGTGACATCTTCTGAAAGTTTTTTGAGAATAGATTTAAGTGTTCGCCTTTCAAGCGTTTCATTTGAACCATGACTCCCAATTGAGTCTATAGATTTCCTTTTAAATTTGCGTTTGTCCATTGTACTTCCCTCCGAATGGCTCCTCGTGAGCGTATCACCGAGTAAATCTTCTGAAGAGCTGGTGCAATCTAAACTGGAGCTACGTATTTTAACTACTTTTTCTAGTTCTGCCAACTTTTGTCTTTCATTCAATATTTTCAACTTTTTGACAAACGGAAGTCCCCCATATTCTGGTGATAAATCATCTATTGACCTATATTTTTTGGCCTTTGGCAGTAACATAGTCCCTGCAGTAATAGGACATTTAACATCACTTGGTTTTATTATATTATTATTTTTAGAAGTAAGTAAATCTACAGGTTTATCTTGGACGGGTTCCAAAGGGCTTGTTAAGCATATTTTAGGCTTATCTGTCTTAATATTACTACTTTCAACTTCAGTGTTATTATTGTCTATCTTTACAAGTTCCCCAGTAGTAACTAAAGGTATATTTACATTATTTTCTGATAAACTATGAGCTGTTGGTTCTTTTGCAGTAGTATCGATATCTGTTTTTTCTTCTATACTCGACTTACTGTGACTTTTAGAATCACCTAAAATAGCAGCTTTTTTTAATTTAGACCACGGTTTTTTATTTTTTATTTCTTCTAAAGTTTCTTTAGACGGGATGGAAGTTATTTCTGCAGGTGGTTTTTCTATAGGATTTTGTTTATTTTTATCTGAGTTGCTATCACTTTCTTTCGGCGATCCAGTACTTTGTAATAACTTAAGTCTGTCTCGAAATGTTGATCCTACAACTTTTGCCGGTGATTTAATTTTACTAACAACTGAATGTGGAATTGATATAAGACTGCTTTCAGTTTTTGGAGTTGGTTCTACAACAGCGGCAGGCTTTTCGCTTATATCTTTGTTTAAAGGTTGACATACAGCAGTTCCGTCGCTATGAACTTGCAGTATTTTATCTTTAAAGCTAACTTTTGGTCGCGAAGTACCGTCGCTAGAACCGGAAGAGTTTTTTCTAGACGTCTTCGTAGTAGGACTTTGTAATTTTCCGGGTGAACTTGACTCCGACCCTTTTCGGATAGGACTCAGGGTTTTGATCGTGGGGCTTAAAGGACTTTTAATCGAACTAGGACTTATTGTTTCTGAACTGGATGGTAAATTGCTTGTTGTTGGCGTTAATTGGTTTTTATCTCTTTCTTCTTTGGCTTTAAGTAATAATAATCTTTGTAAAAGAGGTAGACCAGCGCCAATCACTTCAGGTTCAACATCAGGAGCTGAACTTGTTGATGGCGTTGGTTGTGGGGTTAATGAGACCATTGAAGACGTCGAATGTCTTTGTTTGGCTTTTTCTTCACGGTCCTGAAATGGAAATGTATATAATTGTTTAAATTATAGATACCAATATGGCCTGTAATGGCTATAAAAGATAAAATATCTGTAGAAAGTGCGTAATTATTAATTAATCTATATGTCCTTATATCTCGGGACTAGAATAGAATTAAGGTGTCAGCTGTATATCATAACAGACGATGCGAATGAATCTTTCCGGATCGAGGGTGATAAGATTGGGAACTTGAGCTAACTATTTAATAATTCATAATTAAAATATCGGTCTTTATAATTTTTATTGTCATTCATTAATATAAAAAGATTGTATTCTATAAAAGTCGTGGTACATTAATAATTACATCAATTTAAAGGTAAGGTAAGGTTTGTTAAATATCACAATGCTAATAAGGTTCTAGTGACATTGTGTTACTATTAGTATGTACGTTACACATCGTGCAAGCCGCAAATACTAATTTCTAGCGGTCTGTAGCAAGCACGAAGCAACACGAAATCAATTTAACTTGTGGTGTGTATATACAACACAAGCTTAAGGATGTGGTGAGGCAATATAGAGAAATAGTCGATTTTAAACGCGTCACGTAACTCACAAAAGAACAAGCGAACCTACCTTTTCTGGAACAAGTAGGGATTTATTAGTCATCGAAATTGATGCTCGTGTAATACCGATATAGATAGATTAACTTCGCAGAATGACAGTTTTTTTATATTTTAAGCTAGTAAAAGTCATCACCGTAACTTACATGAATGCATGTGTCATCAGTTTTGTAAAATACCTCATTTTGCATCATTATTAATGATGCTGTCTATTTGCCTGTTTTTGGGTATAATCCCTAAGCAATTTTCTTTGACATTCACGAGTAGAAAGTCGACGACAATTCCCACTTGTAAAGTTTGCAGAACTACCTACCTGTTTTTCTTTGAGAAGTTTTAAACGTGAAAGCAGGGGTAGACCAGCACCGATAGGTGAAATACACTTTTCACCATCTTTACTCCCTGATGTTGTTTCCCCGTTATCCTGAAGGAGATTAATACAAATGGTCATTGTGTTACTACAATATTTGGAAACGACTAACGTCTCATGAGAATTTATGACTATTTAGGTAAGCCTATTTCCATTACTAAGTAATCTTAATTTATTTATTATCTAAATTGGAAAATGAATTAAATCCGTGAAGTAAGAGGCAAAATTAAGGTATTTTATGTAAATTCATTCATTTAGATCACATTTACATCTTGATGATGTGGCTGTGAGTCGTCACTCTCGACCCTGGGCATTCTTCGGAGCACCTTCCCATCGGTTGGCCCAGGTCGTTCAGCTCCGGCCAATGCTTGTAGTTCCAGGGATTCTCCTGAGCGACGACCCGCTCGGGATCGACTGCGGATGGCGTTACGTATACCCTGAAAGCGAATGATTGCGAATTGTCACAATCGGTGCGAGGTCGAATCCGGCGAGACTTATAGATGATGATGATGAATTTAGATACAAAATACAAAATCGTATGTTCGTGATCTTTCCTCATATGGACTTTTGATTTTTATTTTAAAAGTGTGACATATGCAACTTGCCACTAGAAATTATGCAGTTCATGGACATAGAATCCTCAAACAAAACAAGACATCGCACATAAACACGTTGCTATTCTTGACGTCTAAAACAGTCAGCTAGCTTTAAGCATGCCCAGAAGGCCCATCTCTCTAATTCTCTCCATTAGCAGTTAATTTTCTTTACCATACATTAAGATTTAAAAAAGTAAACGCACACTTATCACTGATCCTATAAGTAAATTTTATTTTAACAAAATTGCATCTGAAAATAAACATACCTTGACATCGGTGCGTAGTTTGTGCACGATTCGCTTCGAAGTGCTATCATCTCCTTGCTTGTCTGGGCTCACTTCACCTGTAGGAATAAAATGTATTTCTAAAGCCCACATTTGCATTTCAAGAGATTCCGCACGCTCTTGATTCAATATTTCTGTAGAGGAAATGTATTTCCGTATTGGAATAAATACGCTCCTTGGATTTATTTGCGATTTAGAATTTTACCTGCTACTGACTGATATACTTTTGCGAATATGTGAATAAATATAATAGGATTGGTTTATAGTTTAATCCTAAGACAGCCCCCTCTGACCTTTCAAATTTAGGTGCGTATTAGGAATATTACTTACTATGGTCATTAAAAAATACAATGATACTTTTATGTTCCATTGGAATGACAGAAAAAAACGTATTTATGGACAAAATGAAATCTAAATAGAAAAGTAGACTCGGTGGTGATGTAGACTAAGAGATGAAAAACACAAACGAAAATATGAGCTGACAATGATTACGCAAATGGGCGAAGAAAATAAAGTATGAAATTTGTGTCTTGTCAGGTATTTGTAAGTAATAAGAGTATTTAACCCACCTTTAACTTTCTTAGACATGTTCTTTGCTTCCTGTAACCGCTTCCTACCCAGGGTCTGTAATATCTCTTGCGCTTCAGGATAGTCCTTCATGGCAGCCAATACGTCTTCTCGGGATAGTGAGAATAGTTCAGAATATCCCACTGATCGTACGTCTGCGGTCCGTCTAACAAGTAATTAAAATTAATGAAGTCGAGAATCGAGGAAGAGATTAAATGGACAGATCTTATTAATGCTGCTATAAATGCAAAACTCTATATGCTAATATGAAAGATTAAATAAATGCGCAATGACTGTACCTCTGAAGTCTGCCTCAAAATTTACGAATATAAATCTTACTAATATTATAAATCCGAAATTTTGTTAGTGGTATTTCCAATTAGATGTTATTTAGCATATAGATTATATTATAGTAATATATTTTTTTAACATTATCCGTATTTTCACGTAGAAAAGTAAACAAAATTCTATTTAATTACTCCTTATTGCGATAGTTTTACAACAATATTTATGCTTGTTGTGCAAAAGGCTCTCAAAATAGCAATCTCTACTAGACAAATTTTATGTAAAAATGTAAAAAAGGACATAAAATAAAAACAAGAAAAGATAGGGGGTACTTACTTATTAAGCCCGTCGAGATTTAAGATTCCGATTTCGCCGAAGAAGTCACCTGCTTTCATCGTAGTTAAGACGCGACCAGTTTCCGAAATCACTTCCAGGATCCCATCAGCAATGATGAACATTTCACGCGCTACCTCACCTACCACAAAATAAACATATTGTAGCTAGTTTTTTATATGTCATTAGTTATATATACGACTTTACCTGTGTCAGTTTTAGGGAACCTCATAAAAGAGTATTTAAAATTTTAACAGATAGATTTTTATAATCTGATATTGTTATAAGCTTTTTGATGACCAAGCAAGCAAAATTACGAGCATTTAGGCAACCGAGTAGAGTTAAAAGTTTTTTGCCA
Source organism: Phocides pigmalion okeechobee (assembly GCA_018251015.1). NCBI lineage: Eukaryota > Metazoa > Arthropoda > Insecta > Lepidoptera > Hesperiidae > Phocides > Phocides pigmalion. The sequence continues at coordinate 19,435 of DWON01001018.1, read as the reverse complement.
ATCAGAACAGCGTTAAAAATCAATACTTGTTAACGTTATAAAACCTTTATACGTTTTACTATGTAGTGGAACGTTGTCACATTCCAAAAATTCTAATCTTTTTAGAAAGCAATTGACAAAGTGCCTTGTTATAGGTAGGTTCGGAGCAATTTCTTAATACCTTTCCGGCATATGGAGTCTCCAGGCGTGAAAATATATGCTTTCATTTTCAGTACTAAGTCGTGAAGAAATTCCGGCTGACATTCTTGAAATATTGTCACCTGAAAGAAACATCATAACGTTAAAATTCGTTAAAGCTTATTTACTGTCAAAATAGACAAAAATCTGAATTACAATCTATCGTTTTAACTTTATTATCAATAATTATAAGAAACAGATTATTCTGCATTACAACCCTTTATTTAATTCTTCATCCTTAAGAAAAATTTAAACTAAAATATGTGCAACTATATCCAGATATGATTCTTAATTATATAGTTAAACAACCTAGGATTCTGCCAAAATTTAAAGCTGTTTACCACATTTTCAATTATAAGGAAATAGTTACACCGACAAATCTCATTAATATCAAAACTTTAATTTTTGGAACTAATCCAAAATATCACATATCCCGATAACCTTATTCATGTGTTATTAACTGTAATACCTTTTTTAACACACTCAAGTTAACGTGTAATGCAAGCTCGGTCTTCAGTTTGTCGGGGAGCAGTCCTAGGGCCGTGTTAATATCACCACCACCCTGTATTCTGCCGCGTGACCAGGAATAGTCGTACCAGCGGAGAACGCGTCGCTTCATACCTCCGGGTACCTTTTCGGGAGAAAAAAATTATTACAGTGCAGAAATGCGTATGCAGTCGAAACTAACCCTTACAACAACAGTGTTAGAAGCAGTCATGTACCTATTGAGATAAGTACGGACGGAAATTATTCAGGCCTCAGTAGTAGTAACGCGTGTTTTGATTCCTGTTTCATATGGAATTGGCTAATGTCTATGTTATCGGTTACCATCAGCTGTTGATACAAAATATGCGGAATTTGTTCAGTATATCAACAACTACAAAAGCTTCGGAAGGAAGTGCTTAATTGAAAATGTTATTGGATTTACCTTATGATGCCTCATGTAAGTTTTGGCTCCATCTAGAAGCCTCTCGAACTCGAGTCGGTTGGCATTTCTGTTTGTGATGACGTTGCCAACTTGGCCGACGATGGTGGCAAAGATAAACACGCCGATCAGATAGCTCACAATCGTGAACACATACCTGGGAGAAACATGTAAGAGGATCAACAACTCTAATGAAAATATTCTGGATAATCAATTTTCAATAGGTTTTTATTATTATTATATTATTGAATTTCTGCCATCTTGTATCTTCGAGACGATTAATTTTAAAGGCCACTAAAATAACGGGCATACAAATATTTCTTTCTGTTAAGAATCGAATCCAAGTGTTCGAGCAGTGGCAGGGTCAGTGCAATTCAAAGTGCATTAATGCGTTATTGTTTTTACTACAAATAGCTGTTATGGTGAAAATATCTCGTTATAAATTTATTACGTTACGTTGAAATTTTAATTTGAAGGAAAATTTCGTTTGATGTCTTCTTTGAAAAGGTAACGAAATATTTTTCTTGTAAGTATTATAATTGGCTTGTGTAAAATTATTTTATAAAACTTGAATTTAGTTTGCGTAGAATTTATTTGGCTAGATATTTTTTACTGCTAATTTTTATTCAATCAATAACACTTATGCTAATTACGTTTATACTAATTACTCTTACGCTATTGGAATAAAACATAATAGCAAATAATATTATAATTCAAACAACAATAAAAACTAAGATAAAAATAAATTAAAATTATGATACAAAACTGTGCAAAGTTTTCGAACAGTTGCATTAGTACAGAATATCCCAAAGTAATAAACAGGCAAGAAGCGACAGGTTAACAAAATGGCGGTTTCATTCAATGAAGGCTGTTCGAAAACTTTCAAAATTTCCGACGACTACCGATATCGATGAACAATAAAGAAAAGAAATCAAATAAAAACACAATTCCATGACAAAAGAACTATTTTAGACACATCAATTTGTTGTTATTCGAAGTTTTTCGCTGTGAAGCGAACAGCCTCCAAATTTCTGCCGCCATTTTAAGATTGTCACGCGACGGCATGCAACTGCTATAAATTGTTCGACGATATAGTCGCATTGAGATCGTTAAAATAAGAGGTCATCTATAAATTATATTTAGGGAGAGTTGCCTTGTTATAACTATGTACAATAGGAACTATCGTCTCGACACCCTGATGTTGTGGGAGGAGACTATGTAATTATTTCCAGTAGATGGATGAAAATGTCCCTCCGACGTTATCCATCTATTGTTTTCGCCAACACAGCCAAGCCGTCTTCTTTTTAATCATCGATTAAGGGAAATCTGTATCCAGCAAAGGATTTATAATGGATATCAGATAAGTGATTAGATAAGATAGTGATTTAGGGGTAAAAATTACGAGAGGATTTAAAAAAAGAAGATTGTAGAAGTTCTTAAAACATACTGATGGAACGAATAAAATATTACAAAATGATGTTGAAAATATAAAATGTACGACATTACAAGGGAGATTGACATCACACAAATGGGATATTTCCACATTTTATCGCGGTAGAGAAGTCAACTAGTTTCTGGTTGAAAGGAGAACAGAAGTTGTTATAGACGTATATAACAAATTATTTTGGTGGTTCATGATACTTCAATATGGAAACTGATATACGATTTTAACTTTAATTATTTTTAAGTAAAGAATCGTCATTTGCTTTGTGCAATACACTTCATAGAGTCAGTCTAATAAACATGAATAATTTAGTCGAAAAACTACAAAATTTACGGATGACCTCTTTATTCAAATTTACTTGAGTAAATACCCCTCATAATGATTTTAGTGGGTAATGTTCGAAACGTGTACAGTTGACAGTTATTTTCGACGATCTCTATTAACAAATATGCGACAACAAATAAAGAATAATATTTAGATATGTTTAGCAGTAAAAATGGCGTCGCTTTTATATCACAATTGCTGTTTCCCCTCGGCATACGAAAAAACGATAAGTTAAATTATCGTGTGCAGATGGCATTATAATGAGCTGTCAGTAAGTTTTGTAACGCAATATCCTACCCACATCTGTTCTATTGTTCAGAATTAATTCTATTTTTAAGCGACGTCCAAAAAGGAAAAACGACTTCAATTCTTCGAATTTTTTAAATGTTTTGTAATAGGTCCTTTATTATTCATTTTCCATGAGTACCTTGTAGGTATTTTTTTTTATAAATATGTTACTTTGTAAGGATAATGTTGGATAACCGTAAAAGCTTCCGACTTGCTTTGTTAGAAAATACGTCGGCTTAGTTCACGTTAAAGACCTTAAAGATATTGATTTGAATGCTTCTGTCATAAACAACCTAGTACAGTTAAAATAATGATAAAATCAGTACATTTCATAAAAAAAAGCAAAAATCACATCTGTTTCAACAGAAAATGCTAAATAATTGAGAACAATTCAATTGAAGTTTGCTTTGAAATCTCCATCTAAAATTCTATTCTGTCGGCGGTACAAGAGTAAATAACTCAATCAAACTGGTTTCGTGTTAGTTAATTAACAACGAGACATTTTAAACGTGAACCAATGAATAGACTACAACTCAAAGGAGTCTGATTGAAAATTCTATATTGTAATAGATGGCGTGAGGGCAAACAACCATTGTGTCAATGTACTTTCCGAAAATAGTATAGGTAGTAGTTTTAGAATATACGGCTTTGAACGAATGGTCAGATAATATTAAATTTGATCATATAAAGAAGCATATCCGTAATTATCAACCTATTACTCTCATAGTGAGAATGGGTGGGCCATAGTCTTCCAAGCTGGTGAATAGCGCATGGAGAGACTTCATACTGCTTTGAGAACTTTACGAAGAACTTAGACATGCAGGTTTTCTGTGCCCGGTGCAGGTTACACCTCATTTTCGTATCAAAAATGCGAGCAAGCAACGCGACTTATAAGAGGTTTGTGTTCAAACGGTTTGTTGGCAAAGAGAACAGATTGGATATTTTTCAAAACCTTCCAATTCTGTACTGATCTCGTTGTTTGTATGCTCGTCCTTGTGTTTGGTTTCGTTTCATGTACCTATGTATATTTATTAATTTTGTTTCTATGTTGTCTAGAAGTTATCCGTGTTATTAATAAAAGAGTTAAATAGTCGAGTATAATAGCGATTCACTCGCTGTTACCATCTTTCTCGGCGCCTATCAAAGTCACAAATGTCTAAAAATTACAGTAAAGTAGTATAAGCAAATATTTTTTATTCATTTTTGTTAGTAATCAGCTTATGTCCGTGGATTTGCTTAAGGATGGCAATTCTTAAATTCCTTTTTTACCTCTTACTGATATAAATAACCTATTTGCAAAACTTCCGAATTCTAGGTTTAGCGGTTTCAGCTGTGTTTTGATCGCTCGGTCTTTTTTATTATTATGAAAGAGTAAGAAACGGGCATGCAGGCTACCTGATGTTAACAGGTCACTGCAGCTTAATATATCTTTTTGTAGTGTTTGGTACTTTTTAGTGTTTACAATGTGAATTATATTATGTATATTGTTACAAAAAATAATGTTTACGTAAATAACAAAATTAACGTGTAAAAATAATTGTATTATTTTTAACAATAACTCTGAAAGGTGAAATATTAAGAGATCTCTTGACTATGTCCATAATTCTTATTCTTCAGGAACAATGGAGACGGTCAGAATTGTTTAAGACTGTAAGTAATAATGAATATTCAAAGAGCTTTTATCACTAAGAATTTAGCAGAAAAATAAACCTTTCAATGTTTGAATTTTGTTATATAAGGCTTTTATCGACCATTGAATAATCATATGCTTCCAAAACCTTCTTTTATTATAAAATTACAAATAGTTTACGAGTAAGGTAATGGTCACTGCCGCTAATAAGCATGTGGAAATGATTCTATGTAGAAAAGGAATCTCTATCGATGTTGTCCACATTAATCATGCATTGATGCGTTGATAATCTTTAGAACAGAAACGATCGTCTCAATCGTAAATGAACCTCAATGTATGTAGGCCTCATACGTGAGTGCGTAAGTACATACATGTCGTACGTTAAATTGACGATACATGTTCATATCGTACTACGTACGCTCGACATCATAGATACGATGTTTTCATATTTGTAAATCTAGTAAAATTCACATGTCACACGACATTGTCAATATCGAAGACATCGTAGTCGTGTCGTTGCACGACACGATACCACGAGATTGTTACTGTGTAAATGGTATTCATTACCAAAACAATTACTCCAGAAACTTAGGAAAAATATATATTTTTTAACAGGCAATATAATTGGTAAAAAATCATCATCATCGATATGAAACGTCTAATAGGGCACTTTGAGAGAAAGACGTAACATGACACTACCTTGCCATCATGTCCCCTCTGCACCACAGTTCTCTAATTTTTATTCACTTGATTTTTATTTATATATTGCATATTATTATATATAATTTATTCTTAATTTCAACAGTTTGCTTAAATTTAGTTAATGATATTAATCAAACAATATTAAAAAATGTAATTCCTCAAACTCAAACAAACCCGGTTCAATGGAAGCCATATCTCAAAGGTATCTACAAATAATTAGCGTCGGCCATTTTGTATAAGTAATCAAGGAAGCTACGCTATACATGAACCAAATGTATTTGTAAGAGCGAATTCTTTTGATTAGAAAGATATTACGGTTATGAAATTCCATTACAGAATTTTCCTTAGGCGTTATTTTCACATTCCATTTTTTCCTTCGTTTCTAATCTATGTAAGGTAATGAGAAATGGATGTCACAAAGTGGGAGGAAATCTTGTATGTCTGGGTCCATACATAAATACTCATGGAGAGCATTCAACGATTTACAAAATCATACTCAGTGCACCATACTAGTATTCCTGTCGTGTTTATTGATGGAGATACGGATTGATGGCCATTCTATCTATGCATCGATACAAGTGATAGAATTGTAACTGATTATAGTCAAGGAACATGTATGACAAAAAATATTAATAGGGTACCTCTATTACTGCAATAGCACTTAAAACAATATTTGTTATATTTTTTGTTGTTTTCAGAAGAAAAAGACGTTTGTGCCTTTCTGCGAGCTAATCTCAGAAGTTTAGCCACTTTTGGTGCGGTTTTCACTAATCTAACCTTGACTTAAAATTTGATGTTTGTTTCAATTTAATCGATCGATAAATAAAAATGCTACGTTTATGTGAGTACCGCAATGAGAACATTTTGCTATTAGAAAATCTGAAAAATACAAAAATTTAAGCTCATGTAAAAGAAGTCGCGGGCAGCTAGTCTTTAGTATTATTCGAACCGCGCTAGATGCTAGTCTTCAGCAAGATTTAATGATTCCCATCTAATAACAATAACCGGGACAGAATATGATAACATTTATCAGTGGCGGTAAGTAAAATTTGTAGCGATCATCCATTCAATTTCCGACCGCGCCAGACGTTACTTCACTGGACCGATTGTTTACGATCTACGCAACCCGGCTTTGTGTGCTTGAGATATAGAGTGCTATCAACTTTGGAATATATATGTATAACTGGATATAGATTGGTTAACAATAGAGCGTTGATACACGTACAATTTACTGGCACTCTACGACGTAGAGACATTAAGGATTTAATAAAACTCTCACGGTGTGTTCCCTACGTGCTCTTCGTCGATTCTTTTATCTGTCTTTAATATACCTACGGAAAGCAGTTATATCGACGTTTATTATTGCAAGGCTTTTATTACGAACTATAAAAATACTTATAAGGTTTTAGCTCCGTTTTGTTTTTGAGATACACTTATTTTGATTCTCTAAATGGATGTGTACGGTTAAAAATGTAGACGTCACAAACAGATGCCTGAGGGATGAATGACATCATTATTAACGATTCTGTAATTCATGAATGAAGAAAACCATCATCCATAATTAATTATGAAGTGAAATAGTTTTTCGTAAATTAAATGAATGTTTTTAATAATATATTCACAATATAGATGGGTGGTAAAACTACAGTCCGGTCAGTGAGGTACCACCGCCGTTATCATTATCCGCTGTGAAGTCTTGTATTTCGGTTGGAGAGCAGCGGTTTCCAAATATATTTAAAAGCCTGGCAACTATTTCAGTCCTCTGGGTAACAACGCACCTTTGTACGAGTTCAGATACGATTTAGTCCGATTTGAGGTTGCGTGTGGATACTTAACATCAGGTGGCCTGTATGGTCATTTGTTACTTTTCTGACTTAAAAATACATATATAAATAAAAGATAAATAAAAAAGATAACGTGATAGCGGAGAAGGAGCATGACGTAATAATAAGGGTCATGTCGTTTACTGTCACGTTATACGAGGCGGTCGTATTCCCACGGCGCATCTATAGATATTTCATATCAAAACTGTAGACGACAGCGTCAATTTGGTAGTTATTCACAGACACTACAGGCAATATTTGAAGATAGGCACAGAGTATTATTATTGTGTTTCTAAGAGAGATACGTTTAAGATGCCTACGTAATACTTATGCGTACGTACAAAGTGTACGTAATTCATTAGGTTTTTTAATTTATTTTCTTTGGCTCACTGCCACGATTTGCTAATTTTACGTCTTTAGAAGAAAAAAAAATAGAACGCTGTGATACAAAAAATATTTATTTATAAGTAGTAAAACAAATACTAAGATGTAAATACTTACTTCCGCATTGAAAACTTCAAATATGTCAAAATTTGTACCGTACTGTAAGGGTATACGTTTAAAAAAGCCTTCTTAGTGCTAACGTAAAGTTGTGAAACTTCTGTGCAAACTATCTCTAGATTCACTGGTTTATACTGAGTTTAGAGTATATTAGTCAGTTGAAGAACTTCTTTGACTAGATAAAGAGAGAAATCTTAAGTCACTTACTTTAGCTCTTATCAACGTAAAGCTAAAATTATCAAGCAAGAAACAAAAAAAATGTCAGTAAATTTATCATGGCAATCACGTAATAAGAATCATTTTTATAAAATTCAACCTCTGACAGAGTATCTTAGTATAAGACTTGGTGTATTACTAAAGAAGTTACACGAAGTCGAGAAGATGGTTTTTACGAGTATGGTGGCTTTCGACTGGGCCATAATTCACAGGCATAAGACTGGACAATTCGCCCCAGTCGCCCTCGTGTTATTTATTGCTCAAGACGAGGCTTGCCACCGTAATGACGTTCCGTAGATTTACACGCAAACGCCCACTGACATAGTCCTTTCTTATTACATCCGATGTAATGGTCGAAAATCTTTACGAATCACGAAGAAGCCGAACATTTTCGGTTCGTTTTGTTATGTTAGACGAAGACGTTTGTTCCAAATGACAAGCTAATTGTTAAGTGGTCGGTGCAGTCTATGTGAAGTTAAAAGGAAGTTATTCAAAGTTTATTGCTTTTGAGATCTTTTTGAATTACAAAAAATAACTACGACCGCTTTGGAACCTCGCCTTTGCCTCGCTATGGAGATGAAATGGCGAAAGTAAGTCTATGAATATCGAAATACAACTTACACAGGAATGACGTGGACGTGGACGTAGATGTGAGGATTTCTGAGGATGTTTCTCCAAACGAGATACGAGAATTGTTGTAGATCGGATTGTAAGACGGTGGTACCTTCCCGGAAGATCTGTAGGTCTATCATCTATCTAAAATTGTAAAGGTTTGCATTTCGTGTATTGGTTCCGGGAATCAAAAATTCTTTTAGTACAAATGTAGCATGAAACTAGGAAGGAAAGTTTTGATTTATTAACCAGCTGCTAGCGCAACTATAAACGCGGGAGATTTTAACTTCTGGATCCCGGGATACCGGGACTGACACGTATCGAGATAGATTTATCGCCCTCAACCACAGGGTGTGTTATGCGTGTAAAAGAAAGATTGATTAACGATATTAGACAACGTGATTTAGTAACAATACAACAAATGCAATATACAACTATAAAACAGATGATGACGTAAGAAAATAAGTAACGAGAAATTATTTACGAAATATTGATTAATTGAAAAAAAGTATTTTATTTACGATACTAATAGTAAAACGAATGAAAAATACGTTTAAAAATATAACTAAATTGGAAATTTTCATACAAAATACCTGAAGACATTTTGCCATTGCCATAATAACTAATATTTTTCAAATCTGAAACATTTGCTGATAACAGTTTCATTCCGGTTAATAATTTACTCAAAGGTTTTTTTTGGCTTACTGTGCGTATCTTGTATTTCAATAAGATTCACTTAACATTCAATGTTCGTTTTATTTCAATTGGTCCTTAAAAAAAAGATACGCTTCTTTGCTTCAATAACGTGTTATCTCAAAAAACTAAATTTTACAATAGAGCATTTTTTTACTTACAAAAAATTATTTTACTTAATGGTGTATTTTTTTTACGTTTATTGTAGATTACGTACAAAAATTTAACACCTTAGCTATCTCAAATCAAACACGGAGATTTCAATTATCAAATAAAATAAAAAACTTGAGGTTTCAAACTTGTCACGTTATTGAAGCAAAGAAGCGATATATTAATAGGTTTAATTGCACAAGAACTTTTGCTGTGAGAAAATCTAGAACAACCGTGCTGAAGCTAGTGGTACGTATTAAATTATCAAATATCAAATTCAGTAATGAAAATTCTTACAGAGAACTTAACAACGCATCCCGAATACGTGATTGTTTTGACAGGAAAGCTGCATGCTCTTTCGTTATTTGAATTTCATAAAGAAAAATAAATGAAAGTTTATTAAAATCACGTAATTCCTAGTCAGTGGAAACTTACGTTATGATTTTATAACATCTTCAAACGATCCTATTCAAATATTGGTGTTTCGTGGGAGATTAATTTAACTGACTTAATATTCCTTTTACGTTTAATTTAATGTTTGTGTGGTACGATAATCACATGTTGTATATTTTATTGTAATTATATATATAATTTATTTACGAAACCCAATGAATACTTGATTTCAGTAAGATAACCCCATAAGGTTACTGAGATTTAAAACATATACACCATCTACATTTAGGGTGTAACAAACAAGACGTGATCATATTATATACCTTGGTATATATCGGTAAGTATAGGTTAAGAATGGTGGGTGGGGGAGGTGGAAACAATTTTGTATAAATTCATTTTTTTGATAGTGCTACGGTATCACCTATCTATCAAAAAAGACGACGAAAAGTAACACTCAGGGATGCGGGCGGTGAGAGTGCGAACTCGAGCCGTCCAGCTAAACGGCGCTAGAAAGCGTAAGATGTATGAACATATGAACTTAATAGTGCTAAGGAGAATTGTCTCCCGCTTTGAACGAACTCCTTAATTGCTGCTGTGTCCTAGCTGCTGCTGTGTACATAGGATTCCGGTGCATTTTCCGGAATCCTCTTCAAGCGTCGAGATAGACTTAAAGGATTCCAATTTATTCGGAAGAAAAATATATCCAGTAGTCTATCGGTGGCAAAAGAAGGACAGTTTATTTCTTACTAAGTGATAAAAACATTCTAAAACGATTACTGGCATCATTGCTCTGAAAACAGACAAAACTTGGAAAAAGGAGTATATATTGTTCTCTACTGTGAAGATACCATGTGGATTGGTAAAAACGTTCTGAAAACTAAAAATTGATCGGAAAATGTTACGTAGATAGAGTAAGGATGGTTTAATATATTATAGTATATAGAGTCCTTCAAGCGAAGTGATAAATATACGTTTACACAATTGACTGTATCTTATTTATTTTCGGTAAATTGGACCCGAACCTTTATGTCTCCAAACTCGTCGACCTTTTTAGATTGTTTATGCCCTATTTTTTAAATACAATTTGCCCTTTCACCCTTATAATTGTCATCTTATTTTAGGGTAAGCCTTTATTTAAGAAAATTACTTAAATTTTAAACTATACTTAATGTTAAAAGTTCGTTTCTTTTGACGGTGAACTTAGTTGAAAGTCATATTAGGATCTGATTTTTATAGATTAAATGAATGACTAAATGTCTAAATAACATAAATGTGTTCAGTTTTTCAGCTACTGGATCATTTTTTAACAAAGTTATTATTTATTCCGTTTACGGTAAAGAAAAAACATTGTGAGGAAACCTGCACGCCTGTGAAAAAAGTATTTTCAGACGTCTAAATTCTGTTCATCCACTCTCCGTCAGCATTTTGGGTTACAGTCTAACTTTTTTAATTTGAAGAGACGACCCATGCCTATTACTGGGACAATAATCGGTTGATGCTAAATAAACCCAATAAACAAATTGGAAGTCGAATTATGTTCAATTTGTACAGATAAAAGTAAGGTTGTCTATGTCGCAAAAAATGCATTAAGGGTAGAAAAAGAATCTAGCTTTAACGATGTCTCAAGACCAACTCATAATCTAGACATCTATACATTTAAATAAGATGGAGTTGTCTGACTACAAATTCAAAATGTCATATTTCAGGATCGCAAGCTCGTTTAAAACTGAAAAAAATGTATTAAAAACTTTTGTCTCTATGTTTATATGAAAATAATTTGAAAAAAACTGAATCGTATTGCTGACCGTCGTCTTTGCAATAGGCTAACTTTTACCTTAATAATATTCTCGTTTGATAAACATAAATCGCCGGATATATTTAAGTAAGTAATATCTGACCAATCGTTCGCCATGTTAAACATACCCTTTGTTCGATCTGAATTGTAGCAGGCGTGACTTGAGCCCGCGGCGCGGCAGAAATTTGGGGCCTCCATGCATGCTAGCACATACAACTGCATTGTTAATTCCGTGGCTTAATACTAGAAAACGTCTTATCCCGTAGTGATCAACTGACGATGTAAACGAATAGACTTCTAACGAAATACAATTATTTAGATTTATGTGTTAAGTTAAGCATTATGTGGCGCATGTTAGAGTTCATCGGCATGCATTTTGCGACTATTCCACACACGTGGCCACAAAATAGAAATCTGTTAGTAGCCTATTTGTATACTTCGTTTATGGCCCAAAACTACGTCACACCATAATAAAAACGTCAGTAATCGATCATAAAAAGTTATAAATAGAAAAATAAATTAAGATATATTATGATAAATTATCATAATATATTTTCATTGTTAATTCAATATGCTTGAAATTATGGCCCCAACATCTTAAAAAACATGTACACTGATTTCGTTCCCGTTATATTACTTATTTATATAACGTTATTATTTTTATTAATGTTCACGATATAGGTATACACTTTTTACATTGCTCTTTCTGATTTATACATTCTGACGTAGTCTTGAGACAATCAGGTGCGTGACCTAGAAACAGGACACGATAAAAGTACCTATTTACCTAGTTAGTATTATAGTAAGTAAATCACGATGTAAGATACAATATTAGCTTAAGTTTTAATATATTTAGTTACATTAAATAAACTAAATAGTTAGTATTTTAACATAAATTGAACACGTATTAATGTAATATCAGTAAAACTAAGCAAGATTTTTTATAATATGTTAATTTTTTGCAGATTACAAATACTAAGGAAAGACCTCGAAAAGTTTTGATTAGCATATTTTTTATACAATTATTTAATAAAAATATGCGTTATCCTAGAAACACATACATACATTATTCTAAATAAAATAATTATAGCATTATTATATTATATTTAATGGAAGTAGCAAAGCATGCAATTCACCTGATCGTAAGTGACTACAAACGTATAAACATGTGTAACTAGGTCCATATAGAACAGTCCCACTTGAAATCGATCACATTTGTATTGCTACTCAAGAGGACTAAGATAACCGCTTAATGTGTATGTTACTACACTGTGTATCGGAACGCAATAATTGATTCGTGATGGAAATGGAAATGGAATCTAGGCAAAAGGAGCACAGGCCGTCCCCCGACCAGGTGGACCGACGACCTAATAAGAATAGCGGGTAACCGCAGGATGCAGAGGGCACAGAACCGGTCAGAGTGGCGGCACTTGGGGGAGGCTTATGTCCAGCACTTGACATGGCTATGCTAATGGATGGATGGAAAAGTGTGTGGTGATCATATCTTTCCGATCAAATATTACAGGTTTACCTTGCCACAACTTTCTTTAGTACAAGTTCTATCGTCATATCTCTTTTTGTTTCAGCGTAGGACATTTTTCGCTGCTTCGAATGAAAGGACAACCCATACTGTATTCTCAGTTTTTTCATACAGAATATTGAATCAAATATGCTCCTAATTTTATTGGCTCTTTTTTGCTTTACACTGATTATATATGTTGATCTTATGTAAATGTATTCCAAATAATTTTATTAGTGACTTGATATGATGCGCTTGTATTAGCTAATCAGAATCTGAATGCATTTTAGTTGGCTACTTTACGCACATATAAAGCGACAATTTTGTGGAAATTTACGCAAGAAATCATACGTAAACGGTTATTTTATCGATTCATTCATTTAATTGGAAAAATATTTGAAGTTTATTGAGCTATTTTATCTATTTTTCAACTCCAGTCTCCATTATCTATCCATCACCGTTCCTACATTCAACATTTAAAACATTAGTCTGATCTAACGGATAATTAAGAGAGATAAAATTTCTAAGAAACCTCTAAATACAAATTAAATGCATTTCATTTTGTTTCATAGCTTTTTATTACGAAGCGCGAAGACACACTTGCATGTAAAATAGTCACTGCCAGAATCTCCTCTGTAATTTGAACCGACCTGGTTGTTCCTATTTGATTTGCAAATTTTGAAATTTCATTTCATATAATAGCTCTAAAATGCAAATTTGAAGTTACCTAACCTAAGTTACGTTTCTGTCGTGTTTACACGGAAAGTATGAAATCTCTAGCGCTCGTCAGAACTGTTGCAGTGTCGAAATAAATTTTATTATAATGATTACAGATTATACCAACTTCAAACAGATGGAAATTCTCAATTCGACAGGAATATTTTTAGTGTTTTCGTATATTAAGTACGAACGGTTTTTGGCAGTATTTCCTACTGTAATAACCCGGGTATGTAGTGATGATTGGTACCGCTATATGTATTTAGACCTTCAATATTTTATTACATTTCTGTGGAAAGGTGTGGTTGCTATCCAGAAAATTGACATTCTATGGTCACCTCGCTAACTCACTTATATAAGTGAATGAGTGAGGTGATCGTCTTGGTTTTCAGAAGTGACGACGTATTTGTGATCGATTCCATATGACACTCCTTTTCTATATGAATTTAGTTACAGATATCTAGGAACGGCAATAATATCAGGTAGATTGAACACTCGTTTGGTACTTGAATTTCATAAAAAATATAAAAAACATGTAAATTTGGTGCAAATTTCAGTGTTGCTTTGATAACTTCCTCAGTTTTATTGTCATTTTTTACGCACTCGACGTGTTTGCGCAATGTAACTGTGAAATGCCGTAAACATATCGATTTATTACATTAACCATTTAAGACTGTCTTCATCGACTCTATAAATATTAAAGCATTTTCTTTCGTAGAAATTGGGTAACTTAGAGCGAACGTATCTACCCTTTTTGTCAATTAGCGTCCGCTAATCTTCCTTTTCCCTTTTGAAAATCCCGATTCAAAATAAAAACTTTTCTATGACATCGAATACCGATTGATTATACCATATAACGGAATAATGAATGTTTCATTTGTCTTGTTTTTGTTATAACAGTAATTTTATAATGCTGCCAGGACCAAATATCCGACAGAAAGGTTTATTTGAAAAGCGTCAAAAATTTGCGATCAATAGAATATGGACTATAATGAACATAAAACTCATTCCAATACAGCATTGGATCGATTACGGAATCCAGTGACTGGAATAATGTCAACTGGTAGTAACAAGAGCTATTACGTACTAAATTGTCATTTTTTCCTCTTATTCTGGGAATTTTATCAGATACTAAGAGATTCAGGAGTATCCTTCGTTCGATCTTGAAAAACTAAATCAGTAGTGAGCTGTTGACAAAAAAAACGATTCTTTCTATTGATTCCATCGATTGGTAATAGAACTGGTTCCGGAACCGAAGATTCATAACGCCTATGATATTGAGTAGGTCCATGAATGAAGAACCACGTGTGGCTTAATCGAACTGTCAGTGATGAACAATCGCAAATGGTAGCGACACGATCGATCCCTCGATTCATCCATTCGCGAACATCACACTCATGGATATGGACAGTATTAATTTACTGCAGTCATTAAGACAGCCAAGACCACGTGAAAATCCTTCTTTCGAAAGAAGGCAAATCCTCATTAATGGAGTTCTAATGTTTCTTCGATGATTCTGGCAAATGATTAGATACTTACTCTGAGTTGGTCTCAGGCGTGGGTAGGTCTCCGATGGTGGTGAGTGTCAAGGTCGACCAGTACAACGAGCCAAGGTACTTCCTCGTCAGGGTTGCGTAGTCACCAGGTCGATGAGGATATGCCCAATCACCCTGCAATGTTTACTGTTTAATTTCTTGTGACGTATTATGGTAATTATCTTTTTTATTAATAAAATTAAGATCTTTAGGTCAATTGGAAATAAATGGTTACATTTGTCTTTGAACAATATAGAACAATATTCATCAAATACTAAAGTTGTTTACTTAATTAAGATACATCGGAGTTAATACCAATTTTACAGTATGTAATATAAAAAAAAGTACAATATGTAAGAGTTTCTTTTTTTGTTCAGATTTATTTTATTTTACATGAAATTAAGTTGTAATAAACAAGGATAACCAAAATTAAAGAGTATTAAAGCCAATTTCAAAAATGTTACAATTGTATCAAAAGATAATTAACAAAATAAGAATGCCAGCTGCAAACCAACTTCAAATTTAACCAAGGGTAATTAACTTGCAGGTGAATCACTGACTAGCAGTTTAAACTGTCTTAGTAAATGGGAAACAGAAAAACGAGCGCATAAACCCAATTACTTTAGCTCTACATTACGCACTCAATTACGATCGTACTTAATGTGAAATAGTGCTTTTACCGCTGAAAAATTACAAATTGAGGTAAGCTAAAGTACATTTTAACTATCAGGCTATTAAGACGCATATAGCTTGCCCCGTTTTCTTAATCCAAGAACGAGTACTGTCTTCTGGTGTACAATTTAATTGCGGTCCAACTAATTAAGGAAGTTACGGTCTCAAAGGCAGAATGTGAAACATGCCACCAGGACACAACTACGTAGAAATACATGACAACACGATATAAACCTAATTAGGTGGGAAATAAACTTGTCAACCCGTTATCGTCCTGCGGGTCTTCTCTTAGTATGAGAAAAGTTGGGTTGGCCATATGTTGGCTAGTAGTGCATATTAGTAAAATTTTCATCATGAAGAGCTTTATAAAGAACCCTCAGGCATTAAAATTTCGACACACTCAAATAGAAGTAAATGAACACCCAGACCCAAACAAAATATCATATAAATCTCTACCTGATCGGGAATTAAACGCGGAATCCATTGTTGAACGGTTCCAATGCCCAATCATACAGTGCATAGAGTTAAAAAATACTTATTAAAAGTTCTCAACCAGTGTGAAATTTGCCGATCCACAATTGACTAGTGTATTGAACTATGGCCTGATCTGCTTATTCTGAGGTGAGACCTGTGCTTAGTGGGACAGTAATTTGTTGATAATCATACTGAACTTAAACAGGATTGAACTATCTGTATGATATTAATGTAGCGAACATTACTTACTACACCACTAACCTGACGACTAACATGGTCGCCACGTGTCTGAATATATCTGGCATCCACACTTCTTTATCCGAAACACAAAGAGTTGAGTATGGTAAAGACGATTACCTGAAAACCCTCGGCTTCAGAGAGCAGGAAGTAGAAACAGCCGAACCAGTGCGCCAAGATGAGCAAGATGTGGATTAGGTTGATGACGCGCCAGAAGTTAGGGTACACGGTGCGTGACTCCACGATGTAATAGCAGCTGACGGCTCGATAAACCTACAAGAGAAACTTCTTATAGTATTTTTATCATTAACTTTGTTTCAGCTGACTCTTCCTATGACACAGTCATATGCTCATCTCAGGGGTACATCTCAGGGTGCCTTATATTACGTGTGGGCAGATAGCTACTGAACTTTTGGGCCAGTCGTCCCTCGACCACTCTGTAGGCGACTGCTAACTTGTCTGATATGTAGGTATCTCAACTTGGCGTAGGTCTAATATTTATAAATTGATAATATAGCAAATAACTGCATGCTTGGCCACTTAACGTAAAATGGTCTCTCCAGTCCAGGGACATTTTGTTCGTCTTTTGAAAGAACTGAAGTCGTGCCTGACGATGTGAATAGATGCATTGTTATTCCTGATGACCGGGATATACGTTTTACCTGTAAATATAGTCAACGACCGCACCTTTCCAACAGAAACACAAAAATTCGCCCAGTCGAACTGTAGTTCTATTATCTTTCAAATCACCGCACTCTCTGTTAAACAGCGAGATTGGTAAACAATATTTCTACTTCTTTTGTGAGTCTATCTGAAATTATTAACATGTCCATAACACGGCAACTGTTTCTTTTACTGTATAAAAAGTTCTTAATGCTTTATTTGTTGTTATACAGTTTTATGATTTCGATTTTATAGCATTTTCTCTAGATACAACAATCTATTTAAACGACTCAATTAAAGCCGTCATTGACTGAGCTCAGTAATTCATGTTTATAGCTACATTCGAGTAAATTTGTCTCTTGTTTCAGTTTGAGTTTAATTAAGGATCGAATTGGATTAGCAGTAATTTATTATTTATACTGTAAATGTAATGCTTAAATTTATTTATGATTTTTGAAATTACGGACACATAAAAAACTGTGACTAAAAACCATACATATTATAGGCCTATTTGTACACAAAACCTATGAAATATTTTAATTTGTCTATTTCATTTTTTTATATCGTCGAGTCCAGTACTCTTCCTATATTTATCAAACAACAACAAACAAAACAATAAAAACAAAGAAAAAAGTTTTCAAATTGCCAGCAATTCTTCTATTAAACATTCCATTTCATTATTCATCCCAGTATTCTTGTACTACATTCAACAAATTGAAAAGATGAAGTGTAATTATTCAATTTAACTGGATAACTTGGGAACTTTACAAACTGGCTGTCATTAACTTGTAACTTCGCTACTTCAAAAGTTTCTGCTATTATGAGGGTAGTTTTACACGTAATAGTTATAGTGAAGAAAACATAATAAGTTTTAAGTGATGTACAGGTACACGTTGTCTCTTAATAAATACTGTTTTTGTGAGCTTAGAAGTCCACCTGATGTTAAGTGTTTAATTCCGTCTGTACATAGATACCTGTGATTAACACAAAATAGGTTTTACGTGCAATATGTCAAATGTATTATAAATCATCAAGATTATCTACCTAAAAACGCTTCATATAAATTCATGTCTTTTAACCATTGCCTATAAACCATAAAATAGTTAATAAGTGGCACAAATATAGCAAGATTGGGAAAATACATTGTAAGTATTAAACACGCTACCTACATGTTATTTAATTTGAATCTATTTCATGTATTAAATGGTAGAAAAAAGACTGAACTCGACTATCGAATTCAAATTATTGGCATAACTGGGAAGGTGGTAGAGTAGATATATGGCATTGACAGGCCGGAGTAATAATTTTGTAACATATCTTTCTACTGCCAGACGAGGTAATAAAGATTTTAACTGCTACAAAAAGATGGAAAAACAGTTTCAAATTGTATCTTGCGTGTTTAACCCCATGACAAAAATTGTGTAACTTCAATAGATATATATAATGTAAAGGAAGTTAAGTCGACTCGTTGGTTTTTGTTCAAGCATCGCGCATGGTCGAGAGTCGTTAAGAGTCCGTGGAAACAACGATATTGCTCGAGCTCGTTCGCAAATAACATGTCATTTCTTGCAAATAGTATTATTTGCAGGAATATAAGGTCTCTATTGCATTTATGGATACGTGTTAGAGTTGTTATTGTGAAAGCAAATTTACATGTTTGTAATTATATCCTACTTCTTATTATTATTCATGAGTGAAACATAGTTCGTTTGTTAATTAGTTTGTGGTTCTTTAACAGGCATATTATTGATTTAATAAATCGTTTATTTTGTAACCAGATATATTATCGCAGAACTTTTTTTTAATTGCGAAAAAGTAAGAAACGGGCATGCAGGCCACCAGGTGATAAGAGGTCACTGCAGCCCATTGACAACCACGTCCAATCTCAAGTAGAACAGAAGTTCTATTTAAGGATGGACGCGGATGCGTTCCTACTCTTGAGGAC
>DWON01001017.1:0-27079 GCA_018251015.1 Phocides pigmalion okeechobee | reverse complement strand
CTAAGATGGTCGCCTCCAATAATGTGTATCCGGCAACCACACCTCCCCAACCGAAACACAATACATGATGAACATGTGGCTTTACGGAGGGTTATGAAGGTGGCGGTGGTGCCGCCCCGGGCGAGCTCTAACGCCTCTACCACCTTCAAGATGATGCTATGCAAAACCGATGAATTGATTTTACATTGTAACTTGGACATTTATTAAGTGTATGTAAATATCTTATAATTAAATAAAAATATGTTTACAATGATGAAAATCTTAAAAGTAAATATAACAAACGTCTAACCTAAACAGTCTTAAGAGAGTCCGTGCCCATGCGGCATGGTTCCATAACCGCTACCTACATTACCGCGTTGAATAGAAGCTGCAAATCTCTGCATAGATATGAACCCCCTCTTGTTTCATAAAGATTTGAAATTGCAATTGAGATCGTCGACTATAGGCTCTTGTCACAGTAGGGGAGGTAGCAGCAACGGCTTTGAAAGTAAAGTATTTTTTGAAGAGCTTTATTTTTTGAAAATCAAAAAAAAGGGTTATAATATTTCATAACTCAATAGGTGTCGACAGAAACTCGATCGAGGTCGCTCCTTGAACAGATAAGATCCCCCGCTAACGTCGTCGAACACAACGCCACAATTTATCATTCCCTATCGAAGCTTGCGCTTACTTTTATGTACGATTTGTTGTATATTTGTTAGAAAATCTGTACAGGGATATAAAATACTAAGGTGAATAACATATACAGAGATCAATGCACAGCTAAAACTACTTTTAAAAGTGGCAGAACTATAGTTCAATCGGGGAGGTACTACCGCCGCCCTCATAATCCGCCCTCATGAGCAAAGCCGCACGCAATATCTGGTCGCATAAACCGATAAACAAAGCAAGTTTATAAGCCCGTCATAACTAGAGAGGAATGTGGCTAAATATCTGTCATGCTCATGACTACAGTGCCTGATTTAGGAACTAATTTACGCGCACCGAACGGATGCCGAAAGGCATTGCATATTTCATAGTGTTTTGACGTGATGCGATCTATTATTTACTCACTATTAGCTTAGTGAT
This sequence comes from Phocides pigmalion okeechobee, assembly GCA_018251015.1. Classification (NCBI taxonomy): domain Eukaryota; kingdom Metazoa; phylum Arthropoda; class Insecta; order Lepidoptera; family Hesperiidae; genus Phocides; species Phocides pigmalion. Next base: position 26,011 of record DWON01001017.1, on the reverse strand, counting down.
GTTATTAAGATATCACGGGACTGTGTTCAGTGTTTATCTTTTACAAATGTAGACAAAATCAATTATTAATGAAATAATATCTATATTTATCAATAATTTATACCCGCGATTTTGTTTGAACAGAAATGAAAATAACAATAATTCATTGAAAAATGATTTATTACATATAAATCATTTTCATGTATATATTTTTTGTCAACTATATTTACAATGATGAAAATCTTAAAACTAATTAAAATAAAAACCTAACCTAAACAATTTAAAGGGAATCCGTGCCCATGCGGCATGGTTCCAAGAACACTAGCTGCATTCCCGCTCTGGATAGCAATCGCAATTCTCTGCGCGAGATATGAGCCAGCCCTCTTGTCACCAGCAGCGTCGTTCAAACGTGGTACTATTATATTTTTATTATATTATATTATATTTTTACCCTGTATATATTTGTTGCAAATCTATAAAGGTAATATACACATATACATACATATTTCTATTTTATATACCCGCTATTATATAAACTTTTCTCCCCTGTTTTACACCCTTACGGATGAAATTCCCAATATCCTTGTTTAGTGCTAACTTATGCTATACCAGAAACCTATCTGCAAAATTTCAGGATTCTGGGTGCTCCGGCTTCGACTGTGAGTTGACCTCTGCGTCTATCAGTCACTTTATTATCTTATATACATTTATGTAGATTAGCGTATAAATTACAAATACACTTATTTGCCTACTGAAAACTATTTTGCTACATGTACTTTTAAAAAATCATGCATTGAAAAAGTTACTTTTACTATATTTATTTCAGGTCGTTAATTCATTCCAAGATTATATAGCGTGATAATACATAGCCTTTAATAAGACCAGAGGTACAGAAACTCTGTGAACAATATATGTGAAAAACATAAAAATTCATTACCTATGTAACTAAACTTTGTTATCTGTACAAAAGATATTGTATGCTTCCTAAATATAAATAAATAAATAAATTCTGCGTGAGAGACACACAAACAAATTAAATAAAACTGTCATATTTTATTTTTACAAAAAAGCAATTTAGTGGTAGAGCCGTCTGAGCTCACCCGGGGCGGCACCACCACCACCACCCTCATAACCCGCCGTAAAGCAACATGTTCTTCATGTATTGTGTTTCGGTTGACGAGGTGTGGTTGCCGAATACATATTATTGGAAGCGATCATCTTAGTCCTCAAGACTAGGAACGAATCCGTGTCCATCCTTAAATAGAACTTCTATCCTGTTTGAGATTGGACGTGGTTGTCCATGGACTGCAGTGACCACTTAACATCAGGTGGCCTGCATGCCCGTTTCTTACTCTTTCACAATGAAAAAAATATATAAACAATTGACGGTAGTAAAGGTAAAAAAAAACAATTAAATATTCCACTTACAGTGATATCTGAACAGTGTGTTGTTGAGCTGAAAAAAAGAAAAACAAGATTAAATACATTTGTGTGCTGAACTATGATAATTTGAATACAATAAAGTAGTAATAGCAAATTGTAATACCAAAAGTAAATTACTATAACATATACATACATATTTAAATAACTTTATATAAGTAGATGTCAGTGATGAAACACAACACCTACCACTTATTGAATCATCACAGTGATATCAGTGCTCCAATGACATCATTAAAGTAGATAATAGAAGCTGTGATGTGGGGTACAGGTGTGTCTACTGTGTCATTACTTTTTGATAACAAAGACTAGCCGCATTTATGAACTTTATATGAAATTGGATGCTGTTGTAACATTTCAGTGACGTCAGCGAAGTGAGTGTGCTGCACGGACTCGTGTGACTCGGCAATCGTTTGAGAAAGTGTTTACTATGGTCTTTACGAAAGTAGATAATAGCTGTAGTCTTCAACTTGAAAGTAAATAACTCACCAATCGGTTGCTGTTGTATCATCCCAGTGACGTCCGTAAAGTACATGTGCTGCGTGGGCTGGGCGAAGTCCTTGTCCACGAAGGTGGGCAGCAGCTGCGGCTGCGGACGCCACTTGCTGGCCTCGTCGAGCTGCGCGCGCTCCAGCCGCTCCGCCTGCTTGTAGGCCGGCTCGCCGCCCACGTAGTCGCGCTTCGTCCGGTTGTGGGAGCGGACTTCGTGCTTGCGGAGGTCAGCCCTGCGGATTTTAATTTTTTTTAATGGAATTGGAATAGCAAATGACCTTATAGTCGACCGAATGGTGTCATTACCGTCTGTGGAGTCCATATAAAACAGGGATTCCATCTGACTATGATAACGAAGATTTCACATTACAAATGAGTGAACGGAAAACTTGCAAAGTATAATATAATTTCTTTTTAATACACATTTAACACTATATATATTAATAGAAATGAAATAATATTTCAAGGCTTTTACTTAAGATTGAAAAAACAAATTTGATAACTTCTTGTGTTCAGATTTTATCCTCTTATACGACAAAACAAAAGTCTAATAGGACTGATTGATTTTTTTTTAATGGAAACCTTAAGCTTATCCAAAACGGCAGAATTGTTTTTTAATAAAATTTCAAATGATTCTTAAGAAAGTTACACTATATTTTATACAGTTATGGATTTTTCTGTGTAGTTTTAAAAAAGGACATCATATATGGGAGTGGAGTTTGTGTGTGTTGCACTGACTTGTAGCAGAAGTCGCGGCCGCACTGCGCGCACGTGTGCTTGATGTTCATGTGCGTGGCGTCGTGGTGCTCGCGCAGCGCCGTGTTCGTGCGGAACGCCTTCTCGCACAGCATGCACTGGGGAAGTGGGGACAATCACGTTATCATATTATCCAAACTAAATGTTATATCATTTTTAAGACTCTTTTAGGTAATTAATTGCTTAACTTTATCGAACCTTTAAGTTATCACATACGATAGGGATATGGGCATTGTGTTGCCTCAAGAAATTTTAAATGATACCTTAAACTGTTTCTCCTGATGTGTGAGCTTATGTTTATTAAGGTTGGACGGGTTGACAAAGCTAGCAGGACACTCAGAGCACTTATATGGCTTCTCTCCAGTGTGCGTGCGCATGTGCATCACGAGGTAGTATTTATACTTGCTCTTGTAGGGGCACAGATCGCAGAAGAAGTTGAATGTATTTGAATGGATGATCCTGGAAAAATATTGTGCTGTAGCAGAGGCTCTGTTTATAATTTTAAATATTAAAAATTAAATGACATAATCAACTATAGACATTATTACATATATAATAGAAATATAGTGCCTTGTTATTAATATTGTAATTAAGATTTTGTTACATGAATTATTTAAGAGACCATTTCAGAACTTTTTGTTTACTCTTCTGATTGCGCTTACCAGAAAACAACAAAATTTAAATCTGTAAAATCAGATTTATGAATTGAATAAACCTCATATGTAAAAATAAACATTTTCAGAAAATATTTTTTTTATGAATCATGTTTTCAAAAAAATAACAAAAAAAAAGGATGTGATAATTGTAATGCATAGCATAGACCGCTTATGTAACAAAACATTGCAATACTCACATGTGATTCTTAAGCCTGGTAATGATGGGGAACTCCTTTCCACATGTGGGACACTTGTGAGCAACTTTATCCTTGTGTATATGGCGCATGTGATGGGCGATGCTGACCACCAGCTGGCCGCAGACCTCGCACGCACGCCTCATGCACTGCCGGTCCCGTCGGTGCGACACTAGTTCCTCCTGTATTTGCAATGTTACATTTTTATTTACATTAGGGTTTTATAGTCATGTAGTATTTTACTAAGAGACTATTGTCACTACACACAAAAAATGTTCTGTTCATTTTTTTTATGTCAGAAGGGTTGCAAACGAGCATGCCATGAGCAAACCACCTGATGTTAAGTAATCGCAACCCATAGACACCCATTTACAACCACAATCACAACCAAAATCCTATCTGAGCCCAAACATACATGCATTGCTACTCCTGAGGACTAAGATAGTTGCCTCGCGTCAAAATGTAGCCGGCAACCGCACCTCTCCAACCGAAACACTAGTAATACTTTACGGCGGATTATGAGAGCGGCGGTGGTACCTCCCCGGTATGAAAGTTTGAACAAAGACTGAAGAAGAAAGGTTGAAGTTCTCCCACCTTGAAAATACTGTATTGAAATTATCAAAAGTAAATAAGATGTAGCAATATATTAGAAGAAAGCAATGATTAAAAATAATTGTAGTTAAGATCACAAATTACTTTTCCATGGGCAAAGCAAAAATTAACACTAGTTAAAAATATATTACAAACAAAAACATACCTTACTACCAAATGTCATATCACAAGGGGAACAGTTAAACTCCTTATTTGTTTTTGAGATTTTCTTCTGTGACATTCTTTCTCTCTTCTTTCGTTCATTATCCATTTGCTCCTCAATTTTCATCCTTTTCAATTTCATTTGATGTAATATTAATTGGAAGTCATGTTTAGAATATGGGTATGAGTGAAACATTGGATCACCTGCATCAGTTGAGAAAATTATGTGTATGGTATGTACGAAAACATAAACTACATTATAAGTAGTAAAATTATACTTGCATTATAAAATTAGAATTAAATTATCAGATGTATAATTCCACTCAAATGTTGTATGATTATTTTATTAGACATTAATTACATATAAAACATATTTCATAATTTGCAAGTTTAAAGAGAATATTTGTCATCTATTTTGTATAATTAAAGATCCGAATACAATTGCAGTTTTAAACTGATGTTATCATGAAATGCATACATTATGTTATATAACAGGTACTCACGATTATCAATTTTTGTTTTTGATTAAAAATAAAAAATTGTTAATCATAACAAACTGTTATATAACATAATCTAATACAATTGACTGCTATGCATTAACCCTTTCACAGCCACAATCAGCTATACCCGACAAATTGTTTTGGACGTTCAAGCGCCAATGTCGGGTAATGCCGACACAAACGTTATGCAAAAATAAAACTATTAATGCAATATTTTTCACTGTATTTTTATCGCCTATACCTTGTCAACCAATGTTTATTTAGTATATTGGTTACACTTTCCCTAATCGTCATTTATATGATATCGATAAATGTCTTTAGCATCATTATGCAAAATTATGCCTAAAGGCTCTGGCGCTGGGTGCACGTGAAGTGAATAAAAGCTTGGAGGTGAAAGAGTTAAAAGTAGATTTTTATTCACATTCCATTTTATTACATTGTCTAAATTTTGATTGATTTTTGTTGAATACTTATTGATATACATTGACATCTTTTAATTTAAATGAATAATTTTACACTTTTGAAATTATATTTGGTAATGTACTTCAATTTACCTTCAGGATTTAATATTTTTCTAAACTTCTTATCTGTAGATTCACATTTTAGTTTGAAATTCATAACATGCGTAAGAGCTTCAAAACATTCTGTACAAATGAATTTGGGTAGTGAGTCATCTACGCTAATCTGAAAATTATGTTGTACAATAAAAAGTGTTATTTTTGTATCAAATATAAAAAATAATAACAAAGCTTTTTTGACTATTCTCAAATGAAAACTTTTGAATACATTTGTTTAATAACTAATTTGTGTATACAATAAATGTAAGGCATATTTATAAAGGGGTACATCGTGTATTACTAATAAGATGAAGGAGACCTGTATAAAGCAGTGAGACATTATTTTTATGCTTTATTTAAGGGTAAAATAGGAGCAATGATGGCCCAAAAGCACAAATATTTCAACTTCCATGCTGAAAACAATCATTTGAAACTAAGAACTGTAGACAGATTTTTCAAAATTATGTGCATGATAGACAATATTATCAGTTCATTCAAACATAAAGTATACTCATCAATACTTAATAACTAAGTAGACTAGTCTGTAGAACTATAATTTAGAAAATAATGTACAAGATTATGTATTCTCATTTGTATGTGTATAGGACACTCATGACAGAATCTCACAGTAGGGCTATAAGAGTAGAAAGCATGGGCTAAGGCTCAAGAATTGAAACAATAATGGATTAGTGATGCTGATTTAAAGGGTTACTCTAGGAACCTTATGCTGATCACCTGTTTGGTACTGGGTAATGGGTCCCAATTGGGTACTTTTTCTTTGAGAATATTTAAAAAAAAGTCCATAGATCTAAGGAATCAAATTCGGTTTAGAAAATACTTACAGATATATTGGCAACACTACGGAGGGCGCCCATTATGTCACAGCCATTAAATTTATAGCTCAGAGGTGTACAAGCACTTCTTGCACACACTCTGCATATCATGTCTTTTGACAAGCTTAAACCAGTCTTGCTGTAATAATAGAAAGATTTATTGCGATACAAGCACAAACATTAATATAAAATGAAACAAGTATATTTAAGATAAAAAAAATGGTACAATGATATATACCTATCAATGGATAATTTCTCCCAATGTTCTTCAGATGCGCTAGGATCATCGTTATCATTTTTGAAACTACCTCGTGGATATTTCACTTTATTAAGCTTTTTGAGCATAGATTTGGTTAAATATACCGACATGATTATCCCAATTTTCTGTACACGTTAGTAATATTTATCAACAAATGCGATGCTGCATTCTGAAAACAAGTCGTAAGACAATTGTTTATAATTTCCAGGCTACTTATATATTTTTTGTATCATAAAAATACTACCATATTTCAATTCGAGCAAACGATTACTTTAATTTTTCATAATTAATATAAGCAATATTCGCTTACTACTCACAGAATGATGTCTATTTTAAAAAATGTCTTTTGTAACAAAATTCTTAGAAATTTCTTGTACTTTTCGAACAATCAATTTTATCAAAACCAAACACCAAGCTACAAAATCTACATTCAATCAAAAAACAAAAAATCAAAATCTATTTTTTATTTGTTGTCAAATGTTGAGAACAGATAAACCATGACAATCTGATACAGATTATTTGGCTGTCTATTAATACAGACTATTAAAAAAATACAAACACAGAGGAAAAGGTATACTATGTCAACTTAAATAATAATCAAAGCACACAGTGCCGTAGTTTTTTTTTTATTGTTCTATCTTACCACAAGCAATTTAAAAATGTATTAAACACTTTATACCCCATCTCTTAGATAAAATAAAGACCAAAGATAAAGTAAAGCAATCGCTTAAAAAAATATACACTTTCAAAATAAATATTGTACTGTCAATGTCAAATGAAATAAGTGAATTCAATTTATAATTTTAAAACATTTTATCAACCTATATTATAGATAAATCATCACACTAATGTAATTATTAGGTGCTTCTCACGACATAGAAGTTTATTATGTATGTTTAATACTTCTTTTTTCTGAACACTATCTGTGGAATTTATTTATATGTTTGTTGTGGTAGTCATTATTTCATGAAAACATTAATTCCAAATGACTTCGCTTATATTATTAAAATCCATGCTATTTGCTAGTGCTTTGCATAAATCTAAGAGGAAAAAGATGGTTAAATCTAAGAAAACGTAAGTAATATTACTTTCAAGTTTTTCATATTTCTAAGAAAACGTAAGTACTGCAAAAATATTTTACTACTATATTTTTTTACGCGTAATTTCAATTTCATATCGAGTGATAAATTAACACATTTTTGAAGACAATTGTTATGCTGAAACTTCACTTAATCCATCTATAAACAGTACAGTATCTATAAAGCATTATATTAGCTTTCTTGACACAATATTTTTTGTGGTGTGTGTTCTATATGCCTAGAACATGTTGTATAAAAGTATATAATGTTTACCAAAAACATTAATAAAGTAGGCCATTCAATGTAAATATTACAGCATTGTATAATAATAAAGAATCAGTTGATTTTACTTTATAGATTACATAGTTTAATTCATATGCATTCAAAATAACTAAAATATATTTCTAATACATTCCAGTTCTTCCCCTGAATTGAATATATGTCGTATATGTAATCAAGAGAAAGGAGACATACCTATATTCAATAATTTTTTACAACCTAACATTCCAGAGGAAATTAAAAATATATCAGGAGTTACTGTACGTATCACTTTTATTTATCCGTAGTTTTAATATGTTATAAGAATTAAAACATAAATATTTATGTTATCAAAATGACAAAATAAGTTTTATGAAGGCTTCAATTCTAGAAACATGGTGTAAATAATGCTACTAAATTTTATATATTAAACAGGATGATTCTGAAAAAAGTGGGTAATTTATTGTTGATATTTTATTATAATTATGAATACAAAATACAACTTCAAAAAAGGAAAGTTTCAATTTGACTCAAATGTAGCTTATTACTACATAACTTAAATTTTATAGAAAGTCAATCATTTATGTTTTCATTGAAAAACCTTTTAAATTAAAAGAAAATTGCTTTTGTAAAATTTCATATATGTAAGTTTCTTTCCTAACTTCTTATTTATTTCAGATTATCAAATCTGACAACCTACCCAAGAAAATGTGTAAAAACTGCTTAGATCTATTAAACGGGTGCATAATGTTCCGGGAAATGTGCCAAAAAAGCAATAAGATACTAATAGAGGTCTCCATTAAGAAAGGTATACTAATTAATACATTTTATAATTTAATCAATTATTGCAAATGACTAACAAAAACATACATATTGTTTTTGTTAGTCATTTTGTTTTGCCTGTGGAAGTGTCATGCTGCCCAAGACAGCATACAAATGCTGCTGAACATAATAGATGTGTGAATCGTCAGCACATCTCCAGTAAAGAAAAAATAGCTCCAGTTTAGTGCCTCGACTTGTAATGCTGATTTGATAAATATGAGCACCACAGTCAGAAAGTAAATTATGCGTGTAATCTCTTGAATATAAAAGATCTTAAATATTAAACATCAAGATTTTCGGTCATGTGTTATTATACATACATACAAAATATTTTTTGCTTACAGAACGCATTAATTATGAAGATAGCAACCCACACAATAACAGTGATGAATCATATAATATTCCATCACCAACCTTTTCAGACCACAACTCTAAAATTTGGGAGTGTTCTTGTAGTAAAGAATTTTTAGACTTGGTTAGTAGGTACTTGAATTTGTAGAACCCAATATGCATTGTTATGTCTAACTTTATATGATTTACATATCGCTACTTCAAAACAAAAGGGCCACAATGCGAATAGACCTAATTTTTCAGGAGAGCCATTTAAAGTTCTCAAAATCAGTTCTTGTATAATTGGTCTATAATTTTAAAACTGATAAATAGGTGTTATACACTGTTAGAAAGATATTTTTATTCTGCTTTTAATGGTTGATTCGGATATGTGACCGACAAAATTTGAATTTTTACAATAAAAAGGATTTTGAATATTTTTGATTTGTGGCCCTTTTGTTTTAAAGTAGCGATATGTAGCTCTAATGCTAACTTACTACAGAAAAAGGGATTATCGGCTTAACCTAATACTGATGTATTACTAAAAGACAAAGTATTATCACATTGACACAATGCTAAGTTTTACAGAGAAGCAGAGAGCTTCAATGACATTAAACCAATGCTCATATATAACCAAAAAGTAAGAACATTATCCTATTGATCAAATAGTGATCGAAAAATCGTAAACGTCATCATAGAGGCGTTAAGCTTCTTAAATCGACACCGATTCCCTCATTCAGAAAGTTACCGTATTCAAAGATTCTGAGTGCATTGCTATTAACCATTGATGGAAGAGATATTTTAATGAACTTTTTTTCTAACATTATTTCACTAGAAGATTCGACTTACAAGGTGGTAGAAATACATCTTAACAGTTCCCACTTTCACAATTCTGCAGCACACACATGTAAGAAATAGTTTTCAATACTTGTAAGTCCAATTTTATTGCATTGATTGATATTGCATTGCAAGAGTCTTGAAAGATCACAACGTATTTGTAAACGAATTCAGAGAAATCGCTGCTTAAATTCAAAAGTACCACAAGTCAAAATAATACTTTTTACAGGAGAGCTAATTAAAAAAAAAACTAATTTTTGTCTAATACTTCTTATGTTATTACATCAAATATATATATGAGCAGATAAATTACTTTTGAATGTAAAATATGTTTCAAATATATTATATATGGAATAATGCAACCATAAATTGAATTTTTTTAATCATATTTTACTATAAAACTTTTACAAAACATAATAAAAATGTATTCGTTTTATTTATAAAATGAATGAATGACACAGATGAATTTTCGAGATGTGGCACTTTTGTACAAAAGATATGTACTTTCATACAAAACACACACATTACATATGTACAAAAGATTGCAGAACCTTTCGAGTCAATATAAGTATATAAACTTTCATTTCATATATTTGTTGTATACATTTAAATTATGTATAGCGCTTCTACATAATTATGTATATAATCACTCGTTCGTGACTTCTCGTACAAGTAATAATATGAACACATTTCCTATAATTTAATGAAACAATACTAATTACGCTATTTACAAAGCTAGTCCAATGTTATGAAATATTGTAACATTAATGAAAAGCTAGAAATTAAATACTATTAAGGTTTTGGTCAATAACAAAATTATGAATTCAAGTGTGACGTTAAAGTAAGCGATAATTCGGTTCTTAAAAAGTAATAACCATAATTAATGGAAATCAAAAGGAATGGAAGACCGATTTCATATAGAATACTAGCGACCCGACCCAGCTTCGGTCGGGTAATACAGTTTATATTTACTTTTCTTTCATACATACATCCAGTCATCACCTAATTGCAAAAATTAACAATTAGAAACATCTATTTTGAACGGCACGACGACTGAATTACTATATTGATTTTTACGATTTGAGTTTTAACCCAATTAAAAAAAAAACTTAACTTATTATGCACCAAAACCTTCAAGGATCAACTCTACCTGTTGTTGAAAACTGTGACAAAACTCCGTTCAGTACTTTTTTGAGTTTATCATGAACAGACAGACAGATAGACTCGAGAGGGGAATGTATTTTATAATATTTAGAGAAGAAATAACTGTTTCACGACAATCTACCATAACACCTAGATATTCAAATCTATTTATCGATTCTCATAGTAACAAAACGTCACAAGTTCAAGGTTTTTTTAATCACTGTACGCCATTACGTAAGCCAAGCTAGTACGTGCAACCTTTGTACAGGGAACTAGTGGCTTCGAATAATTATATTCTTCGTGCACTGGCTCACTGCATATTAGGTTTTAGATACAAATTTTACGGTTTGTTGGAAAATTGTGAATCTTTGTCTTGGGGGTTTTCGTTTTAGTTTTTTTTCTTACATAGATAAGCCTAACGAAAAGGCAGACGGGCCACTTCGTAGAAAGTAATCTACTAATCTGGAAGAATCATCAGCATTGACGTGTTTGCAGGAGAACTCTCTTTACACCTTTTTTGAAGAACCCCATGACAGCGTTCAGAGAATACTTCAGGAGGAAGTTCGATCCACATCGTGCATCTACGTGGCAGGATTGAACGCGCAGTTACATGTAATTTACAAGTTAACTATAATCTGTGGAGATTTTTACTACAAATGGGTAGCACGTGACGATAGACGATTGTTAAACGAGGAAATTAATTCTAGGCGACCTTCAAGACTATGAAACAACCGTATCTGCAAACAAACCCGCCCACTGACAATGTCGTATGGTAAGATAAAGAACTTGTAATTTTTCCTACTTCGCATGTTACGTATTTATGTTTCAGTAAAGTGATTAACGGACGATTGAAATTAATTATCTTGCATTAGTATTTATGTATGTTATGCTTAATATATACTATCGATCAACTCCGACTTCGGATCATAGCATTTAAGACATCACATCACAAATGTTTAAAATTTTTGGCTTTTCTCTGCGATAATATGAATATACTAGCTGTACCCATGACTTCGTGGGAGATAAGTGAATAAAATTATTGCCGGACACACATTATTGAAGGCGACCATCTTAGTCCTCAAGAGTAGGAACGCATACGCATCCATCCCTAAATAGAACTTCTGTTCTATTTGAGATTGGACGTGGTTGTCCATGGGCTGCAGTGACCACTTAACAACGTTTGGCCTGCATGCCCGTTTCTTCCTCTTTCATAATAAAAAAAAAACAAAAAAGCAAAATTACATTTATCTATAACATTAGCCGAGGAAGCGATAAAAACTCACTTAATACTGTGTTGCAATAGTTCATGTATCTTCTTACACGCAGACCTAAAAGTCTTTACTATGTGTGAATACAAAACGTTGTTAGCCTGAGTTTCAATACTTTTCATCATAATCATCAAGACATAACTTATTTATTTGTTAACCGATTTCAATGAAAAAACACTAAATATTAAGCCCATATTGCCCATCGCAATATAATCCTGCATTTAAATCGGATAAGCCGTTTCGGACATTATCGTGCACAAACATACAGATATACAGACAAAACCAAAACACGTGTTTTGGGTTCTCTTGCGTATATCAAGACACCTCATTATAATTTTATCGCTGTCTGTACATGGCAGCCATCAGTTACAGTTTTATTATATGTATAGAAGATAATATGCATGTGAACCTTTCTCTTGAATCATCCTGTCTATTGATGAAAAACGCATTAAAATCCGTGGCGTTGTTTGAAAGATATAAGCGGCGGTATAGACGGTATAACGGTATAGACGGCGAGTAGCAACTTTGTTTTATACTGGACCGTCCGTACAACGTATACAAACGAGAACAAGATAGTTTTACAATGTAGCTATTTCTAGAAAGCTTATTATCCGTATAGACAAATGAACAGGGCTATAGACTATGTAGTATATCCAATGTCAGTAGAACCACAAGCCACAAATAGGTATTCCATTAGTTTTAAACATTACGGACTTCTAGGCATAATTATAAAATTCAAAATGAATCGTGTTTGTGAATTGAAATATTTATAATCGATATGGATATTAAATCAAAAATATTTAAATTTCTTATCTGAATATAACCGCGTTACACGAAAACTACCTGACTGATCGAATGAAATTTATCTTATTTTGTAGTAAAAGCTACAAAAGTCTGAAGCAATATTTAGGATACAGTTGGGTAGGCTACCGCATCACACTTAAACTACTTAACTAATTTAAATAAAGTATTTCATTTTGTAGCCTTTAAACTGATGCAAAATTTAAGATAGCTTATTACGATATGATATAAAGGCAACTGATTACGAAGAAACATCATTTCCTTCTCTTATAATTCTCATAATTTTTCTACACAATCTCAAAAAAAGGTCCTAATACTTAAAAGACATCATACATGAATCGTGACCAAATAGTGAATTTACCACATCTGCCATTCTATTCTATTCAATTTATTTCGAGTAAAATTAATTCTCGTTCTCAATGCATCCCTCGCCTATAAAAACTAAAAAGGGGAGGGTGGCAACTAGGTGCGAAAGAGAAAGACTTATAGTGGCAACTCTTCCGACGTCGAGACGGTAAAATCGATTAAAATAAAGTCGCGTCGCGTCCAATCCCTTGTACAATACAATACCACTTACACTTTATATAAATACAAACATCAGTATGAATAATACGTGTCGGACCACGCAGTAATGCATTCTCTAATCCGGATGAAGTAATATCCTATATCTCAAAAATTCAATGCAAATTTTGTTCAAAACAAAGATTGTACCTTTGTTCTATGGCATATAATATAGGCTTTGGTGGAAGATAATTCGTAACTCGTAAGAGCTTACCTATTCGACCTTCTTTAAACTATTAGAAAGCAACTGTTAGTTTCATAACTTGAACGTCATAGTATGTACAATCGTTACAACTGTAGCTACTCTCAACTGAATGAAATTAACGGACCGTAAATATAAATTACATATTCTGTACAAGAGGCTTGCCAATGAATTGGAACTCCTTTATAATACAAAAATTCTGAATGGTTCAGTGCACATCGATATAAATGCATAAGTACATTTATAAGGTACTCACTTTAACCTAGGGGTTTTTGCCCGCAAAATACAGGTTTAGTTAACCGTACGGTTAACTATACTTATTTTTGCTCATAGTTTAATTGCATGACATAGCATGATACCTAATGCATGACCTATAAACGAAACCATACGTGTACAGAAACTTGGGGTACAAATTTTGAAATTAAGTCAACTGTTTTAGCGTTTAGAAACATGAACAAATAAAGGACCGGACTACGTTTTACTTTTATATAATAACAAGGATGTATGTGAGCTAAAAATAGATCATTTGTTATTACTAAAATAGGCGGATGTATCATTTGGCCCCATATATATTTCTGCATCAGGTAGATAATAACTTTATAGTGATAAGCCAAGCTTATGTTTTGTTACAAGCATATACATATTTCGTGATAAAAACATTGTATTTACTTAAATATTAGCAACCATAAAGATAAGTATCAGATTACTTATTAGTAGATATATATTATTAAAGGATTATGTTTATTTATTTTTAGACGTATAACGTACGACTAATGTGACTGTACGTCCCGTTTTAAACGTCAATCCCCACGAAAAACAAGAGATGCAAAATTGTCCTGTTTTCGTAAACCTTGCTGTAGAAAAAATTAGAAAAATAGATTTTTCACACTTGTGTTTTATAAATACAATATAATTTATTTAAAAATACGTTTTCATTAATGAGAGACCTAGGCGGCTATTAAAATCCGCTATGAATTCTTGCTAACGTGTGAAGTTTACCAATCAGTTTACTAGTTACGCATTTTATAAGCACGGTGGATTACTGCCTAATCGTTGATTTTTTAATTCCTAGACAAGACCCCAGCTGACAGGGGAACAGTAGTAGGTTAATAATAATGATATAACTGCATGTTATGACGACTACCTTTTAAAAATGTTTGGAACATCAATAAATACCAGATTACAGCGCGTTCCAATGCACTGCAATCATGAAATGTGGAAACGAATGAAACGTATACTTTTCCATTCAACACTCCATTTGTATTGGATCGCATCGACAAATGAATAACAATTGAAGCGGCGTGCATAAACACCGACGTTTGGCTGTGTTTTTCCTAGTCAAACAATGTATATTACCACACAACGCTCGACGTAAAAATAACAAATTTTCCATCCGTGTAAAGCGGAGTTAAATTAATGATGATAATTTGTATTATTTACGTGTAGCCTTCTCAGCGTTTTTAGCGACCTTTTTACCTACATATCTCTAAATATTATAAAACAAAGTCCCCTGTCGCATCTGTCTGTCTGTTCATGATAAATTCAAAAAGTATTGGATGTATTTTCTCACTTTTCAACAACAGGTAAAGTGATTCCTGGGCAAGGTTTTGGTGCATAATAACTTAAGTTTTTTTTGAAAACTGGAATATTTACGGTTCCGTACAGATAAACGAGAGGCGAAACTAACTTAAGATAAAATTAATAATCTACTAAGTCTATCTATATATCTGTCTCGTATATTTATACCAATATCACACATTCTAATTTTTTATACATGATGTACATACGTCATAATAACATAAAAATGTCATACAAGTAGGTAATAATTCATGTGTACATTGTAAAATACACGTGAGGCAAGCATGTTGTCTTTGTGTTAACAATATTTGTCCTGCATTCGTCAAATAAATGTATAGATATGGTTTATATATAACATGCATGATAATCAATTGAACTAGACCGATACTCTATACAACTATTTCAGTTAATATGCCGAAAGAACAATCAACATTTTTCACCTAATTAATATATAATAGATTGGGTAAAATCTATATAGTGAACTAGAACTTTAAAAGTAAGTGTATTTGCCAAGTAACAGTAAGGATCGAAGTGTAAAATAAGATAGTAATGAGTTTAGATGACATCTACTACTACTATACTCAAGACCCCATTTTAGATAGGACACCTGTTCTATATCAAAACACCTATGATTTTTGGCAGCCACAGCTATCCATATATAATGTCTGTATGTATTTATATGTTCAAGCTCCCAATGACTGTACCGAATTCAGCCAGCGCTGGGCCTGTAGCAAATTCTGTCAAGAGACCCTTGGTTTCAATACTTTTTCTCCCAGTCTACCTTAGCCAAGAGGGCGCTCAAATCGATGTATTGATTTTACACTTTACCCTTGAAGTTCATTAAGTGTATGTAAACACCTTACAATGAAATAAAATATTTGAATTTGAATTTGAATTTGAATAATGATGTGTTAATAGAAGGTTGTTATAAGGGCCAAAGTGACAAATCCTTCCCTATATAGATTTATTAAAAAGATACTTACAGGGTTATATTGTAAGGCTGTGACGTATGCCTGTACTGCTTGCTCCATGTCGCCGGCAGCGACGAGCGCTGCAGCCAAGTTAATGTACCCATCGATGAAGTCGGGCTTCAATCGGACAGCGTGACGGTAGTTCTCCAACGCCTCTTGGAGCTGCCCCCTCTCCTTGTATACATTACCCAAGTTACTGTGAAAAAATGCAATACTATATATATTACACAAGAGGCCATGTAGTAGTTGAAATATTTTTGATTTTAATAATTACACTTTAAAACGAGGCAAAATCTTAGTCCTCAGGAGTAGCAATGTACGAGTATCAACATTCGAGCTCAGTTAGGATTTCGGTTGTGTTCGTATCGTACAGATATCTAAGGGCTGCAACTACTTAACATCAAGTGGTTTGCATGCTCGTTTGCTACACTTCTCATATAAAAAATACACAGATTTTCATAACAATATACTAACACTTTAAAAAAAAACAATAGCAAACGAAATTTAAATTTATAGTTGCCTAACCTATATAGTACACCTATATATCATCTTCGATATTTGCTAGGCCTTGATACGTATACAGGAAATTGAAATCAGCATCAATTAAAGCATGTTTCTCATAATATAAATTATGTTTAGTCATAGATACAATTATCAACTCAATCATTCACATGTAAATGCTTTGTATGGTAAGAATGGATGAATAGATTAATTATTGCTGTATTATTATATGAGTTTCAACTGTAATAACTACATTTTCAATAGGATGGGACAATAGCTTTGACTTTGACTTAAGTCTCCTTCAGCTAAAGAAAACAACTTCAGAGAAACCTTTAGCATTAGCTAGAATGGGTTAATCTTTTGGGCATAACCGGTAAATAAATGTAATAAAGCACATTGTATCATAATGTTACCATTTTGATAAGGTTAAGGGTAATTTAATTATTTCTAAAGGTTGTTTGTATATAGTAATAATTAATTTGTTAGTCCATCATTATAAGGTTATTGTCCTCTTTATATTGTATGTTGTGCTTAGTTTTAATTGTTTTAATTATTTAAAGTAATTGTAAAACATGTTTCCAAAAATGCAATGTTTATCTTTAATTGGTTGTACATTTTTAGTTAATATTTTGTGCAAAATTAAGGTATAAGAGATAAATGTAATAACCGTTGGTGAACTATATAAATAAATAAATTAATTAAGCTATACTTATGTTTTGTCATAATTATATTACTCACTTTTAGCCAATCTTGAGCTGAATTTGTCTGGATTTTTAAAAGTTATATGTTTGGTTCTGGCTGAATGTTATGGTGGCAACTGATCAAACTTTTGGCTTTGACCAGAAATAGTTATTTGTAAAGGTGCCATTGAAAGGGCTGACAAAGACATTAAGTAATCTAGTGAACAGACTATGTTAGTTCATCTCGTACTATTGGCCTGAATTCAATACCAATAATCTCTATTTCCACCTGACACTGTCAACATTAGGTTATAATTACAAAGGAATTGTTGTCTATAAATATTTTCACTACAAACTGTGGCTTTGCTTTGGCAGTCAATATCACACAATTTCATACAGTTTTTCCATCTTCGCCCTTAGGGGTAGCCCTTAAGAGATATACATTTTCAAAGTTCCTATCTTAGTGCTCACTTACAGTTAATAAATGCAAAATTTTAAGATACTACATTCAACTGGTATGGGTTATTCTCTGAGTCTGCCAATCACTTATCTTTTATATATATCTTTTTATATATATATATATATAATGATGCATGTAATGCTATTTAATGGTTATATAATTACTGTAATGGAAAAAACATAAAAACATACTAACAATGTATACTAAGAATCACTATATAATACTATGCATGTTATTATTTAAATTATTTGTATTTTATCTTAATTATCTTTTATCATACATCCCAATTGTTATTTCCAAATGCAGTTTTTTTCCAACATTTTATAAGAAAGAAAACAAGGTTGCAATTTTCAGGTAATATGTTGACAGTAATGAAAACATCTGTAACTGGTAAATCTGTAAAAAGTCAAAAGTATAAACTTGAGACTAACCTGTAAGCTTCCGCCAACAACGGATTTTGCTTGATCGCGAGAGTAGAAAAGTGCGCGGATTTATCCAAACGCCGACATTGGAAGTGAATTGATGACAGCAAAAGCAGAACTCCGGTATTGGTTCCGTCCTGACGCCATAACTGCATGCAGTGCAACTCTGCGCTATCGTAATCTCCCGCTTGATATTCGCGATGCGCCAGCTCCAGTAACCCTAACATACCACACATTATATAAACTAAGCCCTCATTACGTATAATATTAATACACAGAACAATGTTCACTCGACTCAAAATAGTTTTAACCATCGACAGGAAAATTCCTACCTTTCAATATACTATTAATAGAAAACACAATGATATGAAACATACCCACAGTCGAAATCTGTTGAATATCCGACATTTTTAATATTACTGCATTTGCGGGCACACCGACGATTTGCTGAGGCTGCGTCGTGACAGATTGTGGCACCGCTACATTTGTTTGAGGTTGCATTTTTGTTATCATATTTCACACTTAATTTAATTCTTATATCTTTTAAAACACGTTTGACAAAATATTTATAAACAAAAAATCAGAAAATGATATTTTCCATGACCATGAACTTAGTAAACCGACAACAATGATAGTGGAAACAAAAATTCTGTTTAAGACTCCATCAAACCAGAACCTAACCAACCTTTCAACAGATATCAATGAAAGGGAACGAAGTGACAAACAAAATACAAAAATCCTTTCGAGTCGCAATCGTACAACAACGCGGCGTAAAACGGAAATATCAATGTCTATGGACGATAAATAGCAAGCCTTCTAAACTAAATCCTTTTTTATTAAAGTTATTACATACTAATTTTAAGCATACAAGCTTAAATTAATTTTGTTAATTATTTCATATTTACAGAACTAGAAATATATTAAATCAATCGATATTTTTTATTGTTAAGTGAATCGAGTGAACATAAAGTTTAGTTCAATATTTCCACGTAAAGAAATACCATTAACAATACTATACATTTTATCTATGGCATTTCACAAATATGAAAAAAAAAATCCAAATCAACGGGTACTAAAATAGTACTGATATAAAAATTTTAACTGTAACTACAATTTTTGATCAAATATGACACAAAAAGTAATCTATCGTTCGATGATTTGAATAGATCGACTGCGCGCGAAATTCAAATAAAGTATGTATTGCAATCAGACCATAAAGGTTTTATTTACAGAATATCGATAATTGATAATTATTTTTTTGCTTATCACTGAAGAATATCTTAAATAAAACACAATGTAATATTTCACGATTTAATAAACATATTATACTAACACTTAAAAAATATTAAACTACGATATGGACGGAAAATATTAAAGCTAGAATAGAGTAATACTGATATTATCATAATATTCATAAAATAATAAAATATGTACTAAACTTGGACATCGATAAAATTATGTATGGTTCTTGATTTTAGGCTAATTCAATGAATGTTAAAAGAATATAATATTTATTCTAAATAGGATAGTAGATATGCAACTTCAGTAAGGTCCTGAGGCACAGACTCATGATAACACAAATACAGCTCCCGGGGCTCCGGCTCACTAAAAACCCGCCTGGAAATCGTCAATACACATGAGATATTGTTAATAGCATAAGGCAATTTTTTACAAGGGACAATTAACTTCCACAGTAGCAGTCATAATAAACAGGAGCTGTTTTCTCTAGACTGGAGATGCGCCGACAATTCACAGAAATGTTATATTTTTTAGCATCCTTATAACATTTATGAACACACATACGTTGTTTCCGCTTGCAGCCTTGTAGCACCGACGTAAATACAGCACTTGCGTTCGGCAATAATCTATACAGGTTAGTATGTATACAATAGGTGTATACAAACCGCATGCATGTGTAATATACAGGAGTTGTGTATCCTGTAGGCAGTATTAATTTCTAATATGCATATAACTTTGTAAAAATCACAGGATTCGAACAACAGACATCACGAATGTGAGAAAGGAATTTTAGCTCTAGGCCACTATATAATGAGAAGTAATAAGAAATATTAATTCAAAACTTGCGTAACATACTGTCTCAGGCTCTAAGTGAACGACATGGACGGATAAAATCACGCTAATAAGCGACTAACACAGTAAATATACTCAGTAATATGCATACTCATGCACTGTCACTACTTTGCTACTAAACTACGGATTGCACTTAATGATGAAATCTATTGTACTATGCTACATTCATGGTATCCCGATTATTAGCAAGAGACTAATTTATACGAATACTCTATAAATTATACAATACATAGTATTAACATGTCAATTAAGAATGTGTAGAATATCTTACCCAACAACCCAAAAGTAAAATGGTTCAGCATTCTTCTTTGTAATGCCACATTGACTGAGAATATCAGCTGGTGCTTCAAACAACATGCCGTACTCTTTGACAGCCACTAGAATCTTGTTCAGTGGATTAGATGGTGCTTGGTTCTTTTTAAACCTGTAAATTTAATTTCACGAATTATTGCTTCGTGTTGTCTTGTCATGATTTGTAAATGAACAAGTTTTTTATTACATACAAATACACAATTTATATGTTTGTGTGACCAAAGAGTAGAGGCATTTGGGAAATCAAGTATTGCATCATGTTTTCTTGTGTTTTTCAAATGTTACTTATTATTATTACATAAAAATAAAAAATAAACATGCTTATGTAGTCGAAGAGTGAACAGCCTGGAATATAACACATAATAATATATTTCCTACGCCTTTCGGCACCATCTCTGTATTCCCCAACAAGTAGCATATTTTGTTGTAAATATTTTTATACTTACATTTCATTCCTTATATTTCTAGATTTATCACATTTAAAGCAAAATTAAATTTATCTATAAAATTAGCAGAGGAAGCGATCAAAACTCACTTAATACTGTGTTGCAATAGTTCATGTATCTTCTTACACGCAGACCTAAAAGTCTTTACTATGTGTGAGTACAAAACGTTGTTAGCCTGAGTTTCAATACTTTTCATTGGTGCTAATAAAATTCCTTTTTCAGATTCCAGGTGCACGAAATGGAACAAAACGTTATCTTCTCCAGCTGTAATTCTGCAAGTAATATTAATTTATTTAAGGAAATTTTGAATAATAACAATTATTCTTACACTACGACAAGTCACAAGGGTTTTAACACTTTGACTGCAGCGTTTATCTCTGCACTAGAGCCTATCTTATACACTAGAGCCTATTTCTGTAGACTGAAGATACGTTGACAATTGAATGAAATATTGTATTTTTAGCATATGTTTATCAACTACGAATACACAGACGTAATGTCCGCCTCCAGTCTTGTAGCGCCGACGTAAACACAGCACTTGTATTCGCCCGCAATCCATACAGATTTGTACGTACAACACACGTGCGTACAAGCCAAAAGCGCGTTGCGCCGCGCATTACACAGTAGTGTTTTACGCCGCATGGAAAGCGTAGTACTGCTTTATTCTGGTATGATAGAAGTTTTGTTCTATTATAAAGTTGGTATGTCCATGTACTGTACCTCAATGACCACTCAAAAGTAGGCATAATACTTCTATTATAGCTACAAGCTATTACATACCTGTGTACAGTGACATGATCAAGTTCATTTAACAAAGACTTTCTGATGTCGCTCATGTCCAGATTCCCACTTGCTCGGCTACCATCCTGTTATGCAAAAAGAAAAAAAACTCATATATTCGTTGCTGATTGTTTTTTTTATTTTTATTGTGGAAGAGAAAGAAACGGGCATGCAGGCCACCTGGATGTTAAGTGGTTACTGCAGCCCATGGCCAACCACGTCCAATCTCAAATAGAACAGAAGTTCTATTTATGGATGGACGCGCATACGTTCCTACTCTTGAGGACTAAGATGGTCGCCTCTAATAATGTGTATCCGG
The DNA here is from genome assembly GCA_018251015.1 of Phocides pigmalion okeechobee. Classification (NCBI taxonomy): domain Eukaryota; kingdom Metazoa; phylum Arthropoda; class Insecta; order Lepidoptera; family Hesperiidae; genus Phocides; species Phocides pigmalion. The sequence continues at coordinate 3,731 of DWON01001017.1, read as the reverse complement.
CAATCACACCTCCCCGACCGAAATACAATACATGAAGAACAGGCTGGCGGTGGTGCCGCCCCGGGCGAGCTCTAACGGCTCTACCACCTTTAATGGTTATGATGAAATAGCTAATTGGGAAATGCATTCAACATTTCCCATAGAATTCAAACCAAAACCGAGCAATATGATAATGGAGTCCTTACTGGGTAAACTTACAAGAGATGCTGTCTCTACTCAGATGTAGCAACGCATCTGCGTCCCTCAGATTGGACCTCAGTCCTGTTTGAGAATTGATTTGAATGTTAAGCCTTGTCCATGCTTAAAGCTTGGGGCTCGTACACACCTGTGTTATACGGACAGATTTGTATGGATTACGGGCGAACAGAAACGTTGTTTTTACGTCGGCGCTACAAGACTGACAGCGAACATTACGTCTATGTATTCGTAGATACACAGATGCTAAAAAATAAAATATTTTGGTGAATTGTCGACGCAACTTCAGCCTAGAGATATAAGCTCTAGATTAGTCCTTCCCTTTATCATTTCTTTTCATTTATACCGCCTTCGATGATTTCTGCTGAGCCCAAAGGTTCACTGGTAGAGAATGCTTTTAGCATTAAGTCCGCCTTTTGTACCACTTTATTGTATTTGGTATAATAAAGAATAAATAAAATAAAAAAATAGTGCGCCTCCCGCAACGCTGACCCGATCTAACATGAGCCCTGCAGTCAGTGTTACCAGCAGGTGGCCCGCACGCTCGCATCCATCATATAAAATACCTGTCTATCCCAGTCGGAGTCCGAGCCAGACGAGTTCCGTCTACTCTTCTGTTCTCTGTCAGCTCGCCTGCCCATCACACGGTCTTCACTCATTTCGCTGCAGAATGGAGTTAAAATAATAAGGATTTATTTATCAATGAACATATTACTAAAGCTCTAATAAGCCTAATACTAAATTTCTATTTAGAACCTAATTATGGCAAACAAAGAGCAATAATTTGACAATGAAAAGCGAAGCAGATATAAACATCATTAAAAAAAATTCAACGATACACAAAATCGTTTATATTTATATATCTCATCAGTTTATATTTATATATTTCCCTATATTGATGCATGAAATCAACTTTACCTATTACTTTTTAAACTACCAGAATCCTCCGAATAGCTAACGTCCAAGTTGCTAGAGTGTCTGTAAGTTTTCTGCGAGCTATTATACCACTGGCCATACAAGCTGTGGTGGCTGCTGCTGTGGTAATTGTTTATGGACGTTTCGCTTGTACTCGAACCCACGTTTATTTGTTCTGAAGAATTGTGCCGTCTTTTTAAATCAGCTTGCGATTTCGATAATTTAAATGTTGATGACCTCAGCAAGTCGGATTTTGATGCTGTAATAAATATATATTTTTTTTACCACAACAATAACGAGTTTCAATATTTGACTTTGCAAATAATTAGTTTAGGTCCTGTTTATAGTATTGTTTGGTTCCAGTGTCGCTTAACGCATGGACATGACGCGTTGCAACTTAATTCTCAGGAATACCTTGTAATGGATTACGCTGACCACTTAACGTCAAGTGAAATAATTAGTCATATTTCAATTTCTAATGCAGTTATTTCATTATATTGAAGAAGTAAATGATCATATAGTTACGAGATGGTAATTGGTCACCACTGTTTGTATTACCAACTTCATATAGAAAAGGAGCCCGAACTGAAGTTAAACACTAATGCATTGCTGCTAGTTAGGACTAAGATGGTTGCGTCATACTTAAGTATACAACCATAATCGAAATCCGTTAAATTACGAAAAATGGATTAAAAAAACTTACAATTGCTATCTCTAATTTTCTTCCCATGCTTTGTAAGGTACTGTGGGGAAGTTTCCACCTGCGGTTGGGTGTTGGAAGCGAACCACGATGCCAAGTACTTGTTAAGACCAACATCGTACAAAAGCTCCACACAACTCTCGCACTCTTCTACATAGAAGGGCGATGGGGGTGTCACGCCAATGGCCTGTAAATCAATATATAACCTCATAAGTCCTTACCAGTACAACAGTACGAGGAATCCATATATCTTACAACATCCAATTAATCTGTTCTTGTACAATTGATTTCGAGGAAACACCTAGAATTGTCTGTATGTCTGTGTGTAGGTGCACGGTAATCTCTGAAATGGCTTATCCGATTTGAATGCATTTTTCAGGTTTATAGTGTGTTAGGCTTTACTTAACATTAAGTGCTTATTTTTTTCCATTTACATTGGTTAACAAATATAGAAGTTATGTCAACTTTATAAAATCATCACTGAAGAAGTCATGCGCACAGTTAGCTAGTAAATAAAATTATATCAAACGAGTAACACACTCAACGTTATGAGGTGACATTATAATAACAAAAAAATGGCGCTAGATTGGTTGGCGATAGGGTAATAGATACACTAATAATACATTAAAGTGTTCCTGGTAAAATGTTAATAGTGATTTACAGATGAAAAAATACTTACATCTTCTGTACATCCTCCAGCTTCCATAAGTGTGGACAAGATAAAATGACCCTTGCCAACAATAAGAATAAACCAACGGCCATCTGGAATTCTGAACAAATAAAATGTTTCTGAGGAATGCACAATGATTTTGACTAGTATTTATCATTTCAAGATAAAATAAAAGTAGCACAAGTGGTACCACCACATATCATAATTATATCAATAGCAGTATTTGCAATACATTTTGTGATACTTCCATTCTATATTAAATTAGTACATGTCCACGCTGCAGTGACTATTGACCAAGAGGTGGAAGGCATACTTATTTGCTAGTTTACATTCATAAAAAATAAAATATAAAAGTACCTATTATGGTCAGTATAAACATGGAAACATGATATACATTACCTGTAATCATTCCCTTCGTGTTTTGTTTGATTTCTATGTTCATTAATGAATACTTCTCTCCACATAATCAACTTCTCTAATTCCTTTTCAGCGCTTAATTTTAAAATACCATTCAGTTTTAAATATGCATTTATCTCCATTAGATCTTCATCTTGTAAATGAGAACTTAATAAATGCCCTGAGTAATATAGACATGATCCTATGACTGTGTAGAGTCGTTGAAAGTTTTCCACATCATCAGTCTGAATTATAATAAATATATTTTCATGTACACTTTATATTGCATTTCATAATTTACAGTAATACTAGGTTTAGCATTTTAATATAATACTATGATGAAAGTTGTGGGAAACAAGGATATAGAAACACATAAAAAAAACAGAAGATGGAAATGACTTTCAAAAAGTATGACCACAATAGCTGCTGTAACAATGATTACCAACAATAACTTATAGTAATATCCATTAATTACAATATTATATCTGCTTAACTTAAATTAAATTACATACTTTTACATACCCATTCTCGATAGTCAGCAGCCTCTAATTCCGTTATTGCATCATCAACTTGTATTTTAACTTCTAGTGGAAGAGAAACTGAGTGAGCAGCCAGAATGTCCTCAAAGAATGTTGGGTTTCTTAAATTTTCTATTTTACTGTCACTCTTTCCTCTACTTTCATTACCAAAAATTAAAGTGATAAAAATTCTTGAAAACAAAGCATCTAGCTTATCCACATTATTTGGCTTTGTAAAACAAGATTTGAGAGAGCAATACAAAAATTCTAGCATCTTTACAATATCAGCAATGATTTTTTTAGCTGCAAATAAATCTACATTCTTATTAGGAATGGC
>DWON01001016.1:0-27089 GCA_018251015.1 Phocides pigmalion okeechobee | reverse complement strand
GAACGCATCCGCGTCCATCCTTAAATGGAACTTCTGTTCTATTTGAGATTGGACGTGGTTGTCCATGGGCTGCAGTGGCCACTAAACATCAGGTGGCCTGCATGCCCGTTTCTTACACTTTCACAATAAAAAAAATATATATATATTCATTCGTTCATTCTTTACTTTAGTGTTTGGTATTGTCGAAATTATTCGATGAATCATTTTAATTATTCAATTAATAGTTTTATATTTAATTCTAATTTTAACTTAACACTTACTCTACGGGATACACAATTGTCGTGTATTATTTGGCGTGACGTCACGCTTGTACACACCTGTCGTTTACGTACAAATCTGTATGGAATACGGGCGAACAAAACCGAAGGGAAGTACAAAGAGATTGTCATTGGCTGTAAAATACTCCACTGTAAAATAGACGCTCCCCAGCTTCTTGAGGAGTTATGCCGTTTTGTCCCAGACAACTGTAAGCGGTACCGCAAGCGCAGTCCTTTCGCTTCGTTGCGCGCGCTAACTCACCCATTCCCGGGATCCTTAAAGCACTTAACGCTCTCCTGGACAGTAGCCCTGAGTGCGATCTGTTCGCGAATGGATGAAAATATTATCAGAACGTTTGAAGTTCTGCGAGCGTGATGTATAAATGCATTGTCCTTTAATTAATGTAATTGGTATGTATCGTGTTAATTAAAGTAAATAAATAAATTAATTAATCTCTTATATATAAAAATGAATGTTTGTCTGTATGTCCTTTATAGACTCGTAAACTATGCATTTGATCATGTGATGATCTTTAGCAAAGTTGTTGTGCATGAGCCCACGAAGGTTTCTGAGTTTGTAAGACCAATTTTCGTCAGAAAAAAAACAATAAATTGAATTGAATACTTGTGTAATGTGTTGCCTTCAAATTTATTTTAATGGGTTGGGTAGCAACGCGCGCAGGGTACAGCTAGTTAATAAATAAAACTGCTAAAAATAAAAGTTTGAAATTTGAAATTTGTATTTACGTCGGCGCTACAAGACTGCGGGACCTTGCGTCTGAATATTCATGGATACTACAGTGATGCTAAAAATTACAATATTTGTAGAGTTGTCGACGCATCACCAGTCTAGAGGAAAGAATTCCAGATTATTGCCAGTGATCCATACAGATTTGTACGTACAACACAGGTGTCTACAAGCCGCAAGCGCGTTACATCAAATAAAACGCAGCTTATAAATTTAATAAATCCCAACATTTGCCCTCATAATCCTCCGTGAAGCATTACTTGTGTTTCGGTTGGAGAGGTGCGGTTGCCTACACTTTGAAGCGAGGCGACCATCTTATCCTCAAAAATAGCAACGTATCTACGTTCGAACTCGAATAGGATTTCGGTCGTGTTTGTGGTTGTTTGTTGATGTCTATGGGCTGCGACTACTTAACATCGGGTAGTTTGCATGCTCGTTTGCTACTCTTCTCATACAACAAAAAAAACAATTTGTTTTCAGATGCAAAGGGGGAATTTAAGTCGAGGAAAAGTGAGGAACGAATCTGGAGAGAGACCAACAAACAGGAATGGTTAAATATCTATCAACGGTACATGGAAGAGCGGTTGAAACGGCAATCGAAACTCAGATCTGAGACTAAGAGGGCAGGTAAGGATACTGACTGAATGTCTTATAATGCGATGCTGTTATTACATCGAGTCACGATTGCGGGAGGCGGCATTAAACTGAAGCTGTTTTTTTCTAGACTGTAGATGCTCCGACGACACACGATTTTTTTTTTTATAATGAAAGAGTAAGAAACGGGCATGCAGGCCACCTGATGTTAAGTGGTCACTGCAGCCCATGGACAACCACGTCCAATCTCAAATGGAACAGAAGTTCTATTTAAGGATGGACGCGGATGCGTTCGATGTGTTCGATGGCGGTGGTGTCTCCCGGGCGAGCTCTAACGGCTCTACCACCTATATAAGATCTCTATATCTCTAGATCTCTATAGATTTAGTTTCTCTGCGACGTCCGGCCCACGTAATTAAGGCACTGCGAGATTCTAACCGTGTTTTTGGTTTCAGAAAGACCAATTAAGAATGAAAATATCAAAAAGGAAATAACAGATGAGGATGCATTATATTTGGATGTTCGCGATTCTGATGATGAGTGCGAAACAGGTGAGATTTTATGTTTTACGTCACACACCGATAACCAATACTTTTCTAAACAAGACTCCGTGCATCCGTGATGGACTAGGGCCTAACCTTATTCTTAGAAGGTACACAAGCCAGGCACTGGGATTTTTTGTGTGAGAAGAGTAGCAAACGAGCACGCAAACCACCTGATGTTAAGTCGCAGCCCATAGACATCCACGTACAACCACAAACACCACTGAAATCCTATCTGAGATCGATCGTACATTGCTACTGAGGACTAAGATGGTCGCCTCGTTTATTATAAAATATTTTTATTTTTAATTAAATTCGTTTCATTCATTCATTCATTTTCAATTTCAAAAGATTTTCTACAGAACTCTTTTGAACGTCGATAAATTACACGTAAGGTGTTTCGTTTTGAAGACGCGGGGAAAGAAACTCCAAAACACACATTTTTTTCATCGTTAAAATGAAATTTGCAAATAATAACTTCAATTAACGGAGCAAGTAGAGCTGGAGTCGTTTCAGACCATATGAGTTTATCATTTAGATAATCATTGGTTTTATAATACGCCTTTTTACACGATGTTTGTTTAATAACTTCCTTTCTGATAGATTTGTGATATGTTCTGGTATTTTATTGTAGTCTTATTTTATATTTCTCTTGCAGATCACTGTACCGGTGACGAAATCATTCGTGGAATACATTAAGACTCAACCGATCGTTTTCGAAGTTTTCGGCCACTACCAGCAACACCCGCTACACAAGGTACTTAATGTTAGTAAATAGGTTTTTTATCTACATTTTTTATTACGTTATGTTGGTAATAGAATCGAAATGAAACATGATCCATAACAAACACCAACTCTAATCGATTAAATAACATGCGTCTATGTAACGCATACCTTTGTAAATTATAATATTTAGCAAATAATTTATTTTTACGTACAATGGGCACAAAAATGATTAAAATTTATGATTCTTTAATAATATTTGTGTGTATAACAAAGTGCTGCTAATTAATGCATTGTTGTGAACATACACAAGTGTTAAATGAAAAGGTAAAATTTGCAATAAAAAAATATTTCTATTAGTTTTTTATAAATTATATTATTGGCTTAACATATTTATTAATAAATATTTTTTCGTGTATAATATACTCGTACTTAAATTAAAAACTAAAGATCGTGGCCAATGTACTGTAACATGATTTTCAAAATCTTCCCCGTGGCTTATCAGCACATAAAGTTTTTTTCAAATACAATTCGACCGTGTTAGCCTTAAGTGAACCGGCTCCAATCGTTACAAAAGAGCACGGATGTCGCGTACGCGCAGGACGCGAAGCAGGAGGTGGTGGGCGCGGGGCGCGCGCCGCCGCGCCGCATGCTGCCGCCGTCGCTGCCCATCTCGGCGCCGGTGCGCTCGCCCAAGTGGGGCGCGGCCAGCGCGCCGCCGCCCTGCTGCTCCTCGCACCTGCACTCCAAGCACGACCTGCTCGTCTGGTTCGAGATCTGCGAGCTGGCGCCCAGCGGCGAGTACGTGCCCGCGGTCAGTACAGGGCGCCTACGGAAGATGGCCTTTCAATGGCATACAATAAAACAATAATAATACCAGATACTTTCAATGCTTGTATAATTTCCAAATAACGACAATTATAAAAGCGTTATTTATCCAGTGAAATGTATAATTTCCGCAATGATATTACTTCAAAATCATATCCGTCTTACTTCACTGGTGGTAGAACTATAGTGGCACGTAAAAGAACTAATACAACCCGATTGGTCCATATAACATGCCGACAAGCAACTCTTTGTTTCGGTTGTAGAGATGCTGTTGCAGGCTGCACCCTTAATAGCGGCGACTATCATACTTCTCAGATGTAGAAAGACACTAATGTAGTACTTCATATAGAACCTTTAATCCTGTTTAGGGTTAGAAGCAGTTGTCCATGGGATTCCAGTGATTACTTATTATCGTATTAACTACGTGCTCGTCTGTTGCTCTTTCATCGTAAAACATAATTGGGGATTGCTTTTTTTCTTATGTAAGAAGAGTAGCAAACCTGATGTTAGTAGGCGCAGCCCATAGACATCCACGTACAACCACAAACACGACTGAAATCCTGTCTGAGCTCGAACGTGGATACGATGCTACTCTTGAGGACTCAGATGGTTGCCTCGCTTCAGAGTGTACTTCTTCGATAGTAAATAACAGTAATTAGTTATAGCAATAAGACTAAGTTTGCGTGGTGTGGTGGTGTCCCAGGTGGTGGAGCACAGCGACGAGCTGCCGTGCCGCGGCGTGTTCCTGCTGCACCAGGGCATCCAGCGCCGCATCCGCATCACCATCCTGCACGAGCCCTCCTCCGACCTGCACTGGAGCGACGTGCGCGAGCTTGTCATTGGTCGGTGCTTCCCTTATATACTCATATTTTGTAAAAAAAATGCGCTCGAATATTTGCTCAAATATTTTCAAATTCTTTCAAAAATTTATTTTTCGAATATTCTTTTAAATTCTCTCCATTCTCTTCCTTTTACAGTATTTACATGTCTACTATCACGACGTCTTAAAGTAGTTTTGTACAATAACAAAATAAAGAGAATATTTGGTACTAGATTACACCGTTTATTAACTGATTCGGAAAAAGAAATGGCAAACTACAATCCCTAAGGGTGACAAAATAAGGGATGTAATTTTAAGCTAAGTCTAAATTATAATTGATTCATTTCTGTTATTGAATCACTAATATTTTTATAAAACACAAATAAAAATATTAAAAAAACGCATCTGTAAAAATTGACCACCTTTAGGTATGCCCTTCCTTTAAGATAATATAATATTATTTTATGTTATGTAGACGTAATTTTGCCCAACTTCATATGAATGCTTGTCGCAGGCCGCATCCGCAACACGCCGGAGGCCAACGAGGACACCACGGACGGCGACGAGGACGGAGCGCTCTCCCTCGGACTCTTCCCTGGAGAAAGGCCCACTCTTGACGACCGCGCTGTGTTCAGGTATAACTGATCAATTACGATGTCTTTTTGATTTTTTCTAATCAAATTATTCAGTCAGGAAAGTGATTTCCAAAGACATCACTGAACTGGACAACTGAACAACACTGAAATCACTGCTACTGAAGGCGCTATAAGACTGAAGGCGGACATTACGTCTGTGTATTTGTGGATGTTACACTAATGCTAAAAATACAATATTTGTGTGAATTGTTGACGCATTTTTAATCTAAAGAATAGAGCTCCATTTCAGTACCACCTTCGGCATTCGTGACTCGATATAACATGTGTGTGAGCGCCGTAGTCGAAGTATCTCATCTACGTTATAAGTAAATGAACAAACTATGTTTTTTTTGTTGTCCCAGGTTCGAAGCAGCGTGGGACAGCAGCCTGCACGGCTCGCCGCTACTCAACCGTGTGAGCGCCAACGGCGAGGTTGTCTACATCACCCTCAGCGCTTACCTTGAGGTGAGTCATTGTACCTTAAATACCTCCTGTCTATCTTAAAATTGGTTACAGATATCTTTTTACTCCTAAAAACTAAGATAACACTCCTCAAATGTTAATGAAAAAGGGAAGGGAATAAATACACAAATTTATCCCCAGACATGATAACTTTCCGATCGAACCATGTAGATTCTACAACCTGACCTAGCCGACTTGGCGTGACGCTGCTGTCCATACTGCACTTCCAAATACACTTTAATACAAGAGTCAATTCCTATCTGAGGTCGTACATTGCTACTCCTAAGGATTAAGACGATTGTGTGCCTCGTAAATGTAACTAATCACGACTTTCTGTTAAAAAAACAAGAATTGCTTCACGGCGGATTATGACGGCAACCCTGGTACCTTTCCGTTCGAGCCGTGCAAGTTCCATTACCATACGTACTAGATATGTCCGTGTTGCCGCCAGCTGGAGAACTGCGGCCGGCCGGCGATCGTGACGAAGGACCTGTCCGTGGTGGTGGTGGGGCGCGACGCGCGCACCGGCCGCTCGCTGCGCCGCGCGCTGTTCGGCTCGCGAGCCGCTCGCGCCGACCACCTCACCGGCGTGTACGAGCTCAGTCTGCATCGCGCCCTCGAGCCGGGTACTTCATAATTTGTATTTTTAACTACACTACCTGTGCCCGCGACTTTGTCCGCGTTTATTTTATATTATTATAAGAAAATTATTTAAGTTGCTACTTATTACATCAGCTATCTGCCAGTGAAAATCCCGTCAAAATCGGTCCAGGCATTCTAGAGATTAACTGAAACAGACAGCCAAAAATTGTAAAAAACATTATATTGTTATATGAACCGTATATGCATACATACATATGCATATAGTAAAAAACGGTTACCTTAATGCTACATACAGACACTACAATTTTATTTATCTATATAGATTAGCTGTGACCGAACTTATACGTGTGATTTGTTCCACAAACCATATTGTCAATAAACATTTTTTTTATGTGATATTATGGGAAAATCTTTAACTGACGGAAAGGTTCTAAGAAACCATTTGAAGATAACAATTGTGATTTTTATATTTTTTCATGACATGACGTTTCCAAAAAAAATGAAAATAATTAAAATTATTAAAACATAATTAATTCTATCAGGTGTGCAACGCCGTCAACGTCGCGTGCTTGACACCAGTGGAACATATGTGCGTGGCGAAGAAAACCTACATGGCTGGCGACCTCGCGGTGACTCGCTGATCTTCGACCATCAGGTGACCATACCGACCACATCGACCGCTTCGATAACACTATAACCAAACCGCTCATATTGACTACGTCCAATACTTCAATCACGCTAAACACCGAACACACTGACAACATCGATCACACCGACCATACCGGCCATACCGACCACACCGACCACACCGACCACACCGACCATACCGACTTTACCGATCACACCGACCATAACGAACATACCGACCACACCAACTTATACCACGTCGACAATACCAATCACTTTAAATACACCGACGATACCAGTCACATCTTTTTACATTCAGGCTTTTGACACAAAATGATATTACTGTATAAAGTTATAGGAACAGAATCCGATAGCAAGCATTTTTTTAAAATTACATATCTATGACACTGCAATATTATTGTGACTTGTCAAATATGAAAAATAAAATTGACAATTGCAGAAGTCCTTTAAAAAATACCTACTTACAAAAATTATTTGTATAGTAATCTAATATAAATTTCAAATTATACATGTTGACTATTCTTTTCATAATTTAAAGAAAATATTTTTTCATTGACTGTCAATTTCAATCGATTTATACATGTTTTATGTCAATTTTCTAACAAAAATATTTAATTATCGACATTACCTGTCGTTATTTTAAATAATATTTGGAAACAATACTTTCGTACGATGTGCTTATTGAGAACAGAAATTTGAATAATTAATACTTCCATCGAGTTGGTAATGTTAGTATTTTGCTATGCTGTAAACTATGTCTTGTCTTGGCTATTATCGTTGTCTAAAAGTTATACTTCTTTATGCCTAGTTAACCATTTTCGTTAAATTACGACTTGTTAGGCGAATTAAATCTTTTTGATCTAACTTACGAAGGATTTGATAGATTACTAATCTTTTTATAATCATCATGTGGTTTATGTTTAATATTTAACGGTTGTATAAGATTTACATTTAAATATTTTGGGCAATTAAATGAACCCTATGACGCTATATTGGCAGTAATAATTGATTTCATTTTTTTTTAAATATTAATGTCTACAATAATATCTGTTTTGAAGCGTTTGGTATTTTTTAACTTAAAATACGACATATACAATAAAAATGGTTAGCATATTTAATAATTTAAAATATATATTTTTTAATTAATATTGAATAAAAATAATAAAAAGATATTTTTGAAGGCTTTATTTCAAAGAAGTATAACTTCTAATGCGCGTAGATAAGTACATGCATCTACTTTGTTGTCTAGATGTTCTCAGTTTGTATACGAACTAATCATGTATAGCAAACTTTATGACCGCTCGAACATTGATACGCTAATATACTACACTTTATACGGATGGCTCCACTTTGTCGTGTATTCGACAAATATAACAGAAATCAACATCGTAGTGATATTAAAACCAAAAATTATGTACAAATACTATCTACACATGGCATTGTATTGAAAAAAACAACCGACATAGCCTATGTGAAGTTTCGTCCTTACCTATTAACGAGTTCTTTACGTCTTGAGAATATGCTGTATCGATACTGTGAGTGTTAGAGGGGTTAAAGAGCAAGTAAATTGGTATTTTTAACGTTTAACGAACATGAACGAATGAGCGGGACCTCAGAGCAGTCATAAAGTTTGGCGATAATACTTGTCTACATCACTAATTGAAGATTTTCTCCTCGCCACAGAAACGATTCTGGCGCAAACTGATGTTTGATTGGGCGCGGGACATTATCGATAGATTGCAGGTCCACAAATATGTTTCCTTAGCTATTTAGTATGTGCCGCATTCATTCATTCGATGTGTTTACTTACTCCACCATGTTCATACTAAATAGCTATTGAAAAGTAATTTGTGTGCCATCGCGATATTTATCATCGCCACTTCGAACAAAATTTATACACACACTTATTATGTTTTCAATTTCGCAACAAATATATGATTATGCTTTTATTTGTGTGTGGATTTATATTCATCAAGGACGCATCCACACTTATAAGATTGTTATTCTGTCGGCTTTCTATGTCAGAAGATTACTTTCAATATTACTTATGCTTTGTTTTCTAATATTTAATACGCTTTTTAATGGGATCAAATATAATGATTACCACAAGAAGTGTTGCTTACCGATTTAAAAAAATATCTCCAAATGTTACGTCGAATTGTTTATCCAGACTTACATGGATCTAAGTTTAAACTGGTTTCCTGTTACATACTATCGATATATTCCAGTACATTTGGGAAACATTTAATATTTATCAGTAACTTGCTAGTAAGTCAATAAATTATACTAAGATTTGTTACCACTAAGTCAAGATTTAATATTATGTATCTAGTAATAATCCTAATAGCTAATTAATTTCCAGCCCACCTGCGGAAATCAAACTGCCTTTCGCTGAGCTGCTTTGCTAAATGTTTGGCCTCTATAATAGACAAAAGGACAATAGATATATTGTCACTCAAAAATCTAGCGGTCTTGCCTATATCTTTAAAAACTATAACATAACAGTGCCATCTTGTTTAACATAGTATACATAATTGTTGAAATTTATACTTTATTTACATTTTAATTAAAATGCTGAAAATCTCAAAACCAATTATATTGAAAGCCAAACCTAAACAATTTAAAGGGAGTCTGTGCCCATATGGCCTGGTTCTATATGGGAATTTTCAAAAAAACGGTAAAAAAATACAAATATATATTTTTTTATTCCTTGACTTAAAAAAGAATGGAGAAGAATGGATTTTATACTACTTTAACTATACTATATTTTGTAAGTATAGTGGTCACCACTTCATAATCGTTTTCCAGAATTTAATGTCGATGTTAGTTAAAAATAAAAGTATTTTAAATCCTAGTAAGGTCCCTTAAGCCATTTTTACTACAACATAACTAATTCAATTCACTATATATAATTATATTTATATTTTGCTAACAATGAGAAGGTTATATTTTCAGAGATAATTTATATCGAAAACAGGGAATATATTTTTATCACTAATACAAAAATGTGTCGATGCGTCTTCTTTTATATAATAAAATGCATTTCCCTATTACCTAGCTGATGTTGCGTGATTTAATTAAAGAAATTTGTGAATAAATTGAATATTTTGACTAATTTGTCATCTATTTTTCATATGATTAGTCTGCATGATGTGAACGTAGCTTGCGATTTTTTTATGTTTGATAGATGTCCAAATCAAAGCCGGATTGATTGTATATATTTTTTTATATTGATTCCAAATGTACAAAAAATCAAGTATCATTGAACATTTTAAACGCAAACTCACTATATATTCAAGTTTCCAAAGCCAAGGTTTCTTTACGATGTACAATAGGAATGTTTATGGAATGTAACATTTTACAAGATTTGTAATTACAATCTGGTTGCGATTTTCTCATCTACAAATATATATGTCATCATATCGTCTGTATACTCTTTTTGTATACATATATTTTCCTCTCCTTGCAATCTTTTCCCTTTTTATAACTGTTAGTAATATTTATATAGTAATTGTACATATGATAGATTATATTTTCACTTATTTTTGTGAACTATCATTTCATTCTCGTTTCGATATCATTCAATACAATGTTATGCTTTTGTTATTTGATGCTTTCTTCTAAATGTTGTGTTCCTTTTTATTTTTTGATGTACGAAAAAAATATTTAAAAGTAAATTGATTTTATATTTAAAGTTAAGAACTAAACTATCTCTTCTATCGGTAATGATTGGATCCACAAAATAGTGTAAGACCATAATTCATTACTTTTTGTCAATAATGTTAATACTATTTTTTAATCATTTACATTGGTCTACTGCCGATTGGTAGATTCGATATACGAATGAGAAGATGCTAAAAAGTCTAAAAATTGTAGTTTTATATTATATAGAATACGCTATTCTCTGTTTTAGTATTGTGTAATATTAGTAATAGGATTTGTAAAGACAAATCTGCTTCTAATGTCGCTTTTAGAAAGTTTTGCGTGAACACATTGGAAATCTGATTCAAAAATTCTAATACCGGTTTTTCAGACCAAACTCTTATCACCGCTTCCACGAGTGTATCACGTTATATATCATGTAATATAAATTGTATGTTTGTGTGGTAGTGGGAGTTGGAGAAGATGACTCGTCTGGAGCAGGTGGGGCGCACGCGGCACTTCCTGGCGCTCCGCGAGCGGCTGCGGCACGGACACGAGAACACTGTCGCGCCTAACGACTTCACCAAGACCGAAAAGGTGGGTTGACGTCACGCGTCAAATATTATGACAAGTTGAGGTGCGTCTAACGCCTTAACTAAGAAGATGAAATGGGTATGACGTCACGAGTCAAATATTATGACAAGTTGAGGTTCTTCTAACACTTTTATTAAGTCCCAGAAGGTGGGTATGACGTCAAAAAATAATGTGTTAAACTGAGATGCGTCTAACGCCTTAGCTAAATCCAAGGAATATTGTGATTGACTAAGGTGCATTTAACATTTTCTCTAAGACGTATACACTAGAACTAAAATATTTTGATTTAAAATAGATTCTTAACAATTTGGCTGTCGGTTCGTCGACTCGTAATGTGTATCGTTTTAGAAAAGAGGTTGTATATATATTGTTTCTGTGCAGGAGGTATCCAATATGGCGGCCAAGGCGGCGGGCGAGAGCGCGATGGCCCGCGACGACGCGTGCGAGCCGTGGGAGCTCACCGCTCGCGAGAAGGAGCTCGCCACCAAGTACATCAAGCTCATACAAGGCAACTATGGTACTGTGCCACATTTTATACCATACTCTACAACATACATACATAACACTTTGAATACCATACTCCAAATGATATTCTGTACCAGTCTTCTTACTTTTACAGTTCTTAACAGTTTGTACCATGTAAGGCAACTATGGTACTGTACCACACCCTTTACGATTCTCGAAGTCTCTCAATTTGTACCACTTTTCACAGTAACAGACAGCATTCAGTATTCCACTCCACACTTTGTACCACACTCCAAATGATATTCTGTACGAGTCTACTTACTTTTCTTCTTCAGTTGTTAACAGTTTCTACCATACTACATTATGTACATATCGTGAGGCTGCATGTTTTTTGTGTCCCACTGCTGAGTATAAAATTTCCATAATCTATTAATGAAGAAGAACCAAATCTCATCATGTTGCTCTTATACGTTCATGGAATACGTATGTCTGGAGACGTGGTTCGCCAACCTGCATGTCATATGTCGTCAAATTGTATATGAAATTTAACCAAATTTTATTCGTCCAAGTTTATTTAGTAAAATTATAAAATTTTGAAATAGGAATTTGTTAACGTTTAGAAATAGGAACTTGTTAACGTTTAACAATGTTAAGAATTTTTACATACATCGTATTGTTTAACACTTTGACTGCGGCGCCCATATTGCATCGAGTCAAAATTGGACTGGACCGTTTTTTTTTAGACTGTAGATGCTTCAACACTTTACACAAATATTGTATTTTAGCATCAGCGTAGCATCCAACGAATACACAGACGTAATGTCCACCTTCAGTTTTGTAGCGCTGACGTAAACACAGCACTTGTGTTCGCCCGTAATCGAAACAGATTTGCACGTACAAAACAGGTGTGTACAAGCCGCACGCGCGTTGCACCAAGTAATACACATCAATATTGTACGCCGCAGTTATAGTGTTAAGCAAATGCAATCGTAAGATACGATTCCGCGCACGTGACATCCGCGTGGAGCGGAGGGAGTTGTAAACAGTAAAGCGATGTACAATAACGCGTAGGGCGCGCAGGCTCGGGCAAGGAGGTGGCGGCGGCCGCGTCGCCCGCCACGCCCGTGGACGAGGGCGTCTCCGCGGACATCTCCACGCCCAGCCTGCTCTCCTCCATCCACAGCGCCAGCAGCTTCGAGTGAGTACTTTTCTACATCTAATCGAATCGATCATCAAATTTATACATTTTGCTTGATATAACGGGTTCTCACGATTAATGCTCTTTAATTTTTGATATAATCGTTTTTTTTTTATTGTGAAAGAGTAAGAACCGGGCATGCAGGCCACCTGATGTTAAGTGGTCATTGCAGCCCATGGACAACCACATCCAATCTCAAATAGAACAGAAGTTCTATTTAAGGATGGACGCGGATGCGTTCCTACTCTTGAGGACTAAGATGGTCGCCTCCAATAATGTGTGTCCGGCAACCACACATCCCCAACCGAAACACAATACATGAAGAACATGTTGCTTTACGGCGGGTTATGAGGGAGGCGGTGGTACCGCCCCGGGCGAGCTCTAACGGCTCTACCACCTTTAAATCGTAATCGTTTATAATCGTGAGTACCCGTTATTCACGCGTTCTTCATTAGTTATTCCCGATTACAATATCGGCGATTAAAAATGTTAATTTTGAGTACCCGTTATGTAGTGGAAAGCATAAGTATCTTTTTTGGAGAAAACGTTCCCAGGTATTCAAACCAAGGTGGCTAATGGTAGGGTTTTAACTTTGCCACGGTATCGGAAGGGTTTCCCACTCACTTTTCTGTGGCTTACTTGAGTTCATTTAAAGAATGCCGGTATTCGTGACTACGCTTTAGAAGTCCATTACTTCAAGTAGCTTCATACGACGTACAGAAAATACTAAATAATACGACTCATAAAATTGACGGTTACAAAGAGCAGTGCATTAATGTTGCTATACAAATGCTTAACGACCACAGCCATGTTGTAAAATCTAGATTCAGCGACAATAACTGCGAACATTTTTGATTACTCCTTGCAAAATATGCGGTAGACAATATTTTGTAATATATTTCTTATAGTCTGTAATCGAGGGTTAGTGTCATGCCATCTCGTATGTTGTAATTTATTATATCGCCTCGTAACGTCTTGCAATATATCGAACTGTATATAATAGTATCGTGATATATTTTATGGTTATCATATCGTATGGCATGACGCCGTAAAGTATCACATCGTCCGCGCAGGCTGTGCTCGCCGGAGCGCGCGCTGCTGGAGAAGTCGATGGCGGCGTGGGGCGGCGGCGGCGGCGCGGCGGCGGGCGCGCTGTACGTGCCCGAGTGCGAGGAGGTGCGCGTGTCGGCCGCCGTGGCGCGCCGCGGGCACCTCAACGTGCTGCAGCACGGCACGCACGGCTGGAAGAAGCGCTGGCTGGTCGGTACCCAATACGAAAAGTTTCTTAAAAATAATCAGATATCCGTTTAATAAAAAAAAAACTTTCGTGTTATAATATCGACTTTCATAGTGAAACATCGATTTCGGAAATATCGATGTTACTAAACGATACATCGATGTATTCGTAAAGTATCCCTGGGTGATCGAGCACTGATTTTAAATACGGGAAATCCCATTTTCTCACAAAAGGGATCCGGTATAGTCGTTTTTCGTCTCCATAAACAGTGAATATCTTAATTGGAAATTTTATCAAAATCGTTAGAAAAGTTTTAAAAAATGCGAATACAAATGCAATTGTAATAGAGAGCGCTATGATAATACATCGATCATAAAATATTGGTCATAAAGGATGACTCTAGGCAATTCTCGAAGGGTCCTCTCGCACTACAAGTCTGAGCTATCTACGAAGGATCATCTCACACTGCGGCTCTAGACAATTCTCAAAGATCATCTCCCACTAGAATTCTAGGCAATCTTCAAAGGTTTATCTCACGCAGTGGCTCCAGAGCGATAAGTGTTGGTTCTGGTCGCAGGTGGTGCGACGGCCGTACGTGTTCATGTACCGCGACGAGCGCGACCCGCTGGAGCGCGCCGTCATCAACCTGGCCAACGCGCACGTCGAGTACTCCGAGGACCAGGAGCAGATGGTGCGCATGCCCAACACCTTCAGGTACGTCGCCCTCTGCTTACACCCTACACACACCTACTCTACTTACGCCCTACATTGTACCGACATACATCCGTATCCTCCATAAACATAGTATAAACTATACCACATTTTACTTAGATTTCTCCCCCTTTTATGAAGAAGTGTATTCTTCACGATATTGTATCATTCTCTTTCTCTTTTTTTTTCTCTTGTTTTCATGAAACATAGCGCAGCACTTCAGATGGCAATAGAAACGTTTTGATAACAATACCAAACTAATTAATACCGATATAAAAGTGTTAACAAATTAATGCACATTATTCCATTCCTTTATCTTTTCTATTCTATGACTCCTCTTTGTTTGTTCATCATCTGTCATAGTAATCACCATTCGTCGTTTTCATATTTTCGTATATGTATTTTTCTCTCACACATACACATTCTCAAACTAACTTACCTTTTTGATTCTATTTCTTTCTCTCCATTTTTCTCTTCTCTATCTCTTTGTCTGATCCGTCTCAATAACAACAACATACCGATATCCAAGTTTTCTATATCTTATTTATTTTTGTAGTATTTCCCATTTCCACTCGTTTTTTACCTCTCCCACACTCTCACTTCGAAACATACTCAAAAATTTTCACAAAAAGTATCCCAACTTTGATAAAACTCTGTCGTCTCCAGCGTGGTGAGCAAGGAACGCGGCTACCTGCTGCAGACCCTGGGTGACAAGGAGGTGCACGACTGGCTCTACGCCATCAACCCGCTGCTCGCCGGACAGATCAGGTGAGCACACTACAACGTGATAGTTAATAACTAAATAACTCCACTTACTCTTTTCACTCTCTAACGGTACTTCCACCACTAGTACTCTAGTATTTCTAATAGTACTACAAAATTTTTCTTCCCAACTCTTATAGTATGTATTACATAGTAGACATTTATATTTTTTTTGAATATAATACTTAATGTCACAATTTAAAGTAACTACTAACTACTTCCGCACTACTAGTATTTCCCAAACTCTAATTTACGACATTTTGTAGTCTTACAAAATGTATTTTTCGAAGAAAAACCTTACTAAATAGATTAAAAATATGTTATTACAAATTAAATAACTAACTTACTCCCAACATTTTCTTTGGTACTTTTTAAACTTAACTATGCCTTAATCTGGACATTTATTTAATTTATTCTTACTATTCGAGAATTACCTTAAAGTAAATATTTATATTTCGTTCAAAAATTTATGAATGTGTACTTACAAATGCGTATTTATTTTAATAAAAATGGTTTAAATACAATTTATAAAATAAAAATTAAAAAAAAATTAATAAATATCTAATTTAAATTAAATTTAGCAATATTTAATTGATATGCTATAATTTTTGCACCTAGTCGTTGCTTCCAAATAAAATATGCTTCTTATTAATGTATATACTAAAATATCAAAAATTAAATGATTTTTGATTATAAATAATAATCCTATAGCTTTTCCAAAAAAGTAACTTATTATGTACACCTATCTTTCCACAGTATACATTAAAATTTGCATGATATACGTAAAAATATAGTTATTATATAAATATGTAATATTT
The DNA here is from genome assembly GCA_018251015.1 of Phocides pigmalion okeechobee. NCBI lineage: Eukaryota > Metazoa > Arthropoda > Insecta > Lepidoptera > Hesperiidae > Phocides > Phocides pigmalion. The sequence continues at coordinate 10,802 of DWON01001016.1, read as the reverse complement.
GTTTTGTGTGTATCGTTAAATAGTATAATTTCAGTTTCAGTTCTGCTATATAGGTATTGTGCGCAGCCATTGTGCATGCAGTCTATTATTTCCTATTTCCTATTTGTTTTCGTAAGTATTTATATAAAAGGTAGTGAGTTATATAAAAATTACATCAGATACAATAAATAGTATATACCAAAAAATGTTACAATTATATACGTAGATTTTATTTATCGAAATGGGTTGACAACTTTATAATTTAAGAATAATGATAATGTTTATGATGATTAAAAATATATTTTTATAACATTTTATATTTAATGAGTTTAATACATAGTTACGTTATCTCGTGTATTGTTAATAGAATGCTTATAAGTTTAAGGTTCGTTTACTGAACTTTAAGTGAGAAATAAGATTGTTAATAAGTCGTTGTAATCATTAATCTTAATTAAGTGAAATTATTTTTTTTCTTAACTTTTAAATTCAATTTACACTAACAATAATATTGTAAATAATTGCTTAGATAAGGAAGAGCGGACATCCTGGTGCAGGTAAATAATTACTTAAAAGGGTGCACCAACAATTTAATAAAATATGTAACTTTTTGCTATGAATAAACTATTTTGAAATTTTAATTTGAAAATTTCAATGTTTTGTAAAAAAAATCAATTAACTTTTGTTTGTAATATTCTAATGACTATATTTCAATAAAATACACTATTATAACTCACTATAGTACAATTCAAATCATTAAAAACTCAATATATTACCATTTTTTGTCGTAGGAAAATCAATGTTAAATCTTATAATTTCGAAAACATCGAAAACTAATATTTTACATTCGATATAAACTTATTTATGTATATAATTATATTAATCTACCAATTTCTATAAGCAATAAACGAGATGACAATTCTTAAGAATATTACTGACGAATGATTGAATTAGCTAACATCAAGATAATTGTGTTAGCATTATTAAATGACACAACGGTAATCTTGTACCATAAGGTTTAAGGTGGGCTTAAAAGGTTGCCTTGTATCATAGTCATTAATCCAAATTTCTTTTGGGATTGGTTAATGATCATGGGCAGTAGCTGTTTAACAATAGACGGACTACATGCCCGAAAATGTATCATTATTATGCTACCAAGTTAATTATTTGATTAACATTTAAATTCAATTGTTAATTATACTATTAACTAGCACAGTACCAAGCCGTTAATATTACACGGCGAGTTTTAGAAATGACTATCGGTTGATTTTACAGTGTCATCATATTCTGTGACAATGTAAAGCTCTGTTTTTGTGTATATATTTGACATATTTAATTAATTGTAAAATTTGCCTTGAGTACAATAGTAGTCATGTCGAAGTATATAATGTACAGTTGTAAATGCCACGTCATTTTTATAAAAATGAAATAATTTGAGACATATCATTCTAAAAAATTGAATTAAGAACTTCTTTTTGGAAATGTTGTCTTCTTTAATATATCTAACTCTTTACGGCCGATAGTCAGCTTGCAAAGCTCGGTGTGTGTACGGCGTGGTAGCGTGCGCAGCCCGCGAGTGGCGGCCCACATCAATATACACGCGTAAAGGTGTCCGCACACAGGTCGCGCTCGGCGCGGCGCGGGGAGCGCGGGGAACGCGCGGCGGCGGGCGGCGCATGAGAGCCGCTCACAATGGAGTCTATCCTCGTTCTTTAGGCGCGCCGCCGCTCCCCGCTCGCCCCCGACACCCCCCACAGCCCCCACACACCACACACACACTCACACCACCCCCGTGCACCTGCCTAGGCGTTGAAACGACACCCAGACTTATTCGATACGTGTTCGTAACATATAACATATAAATCGCAAGTTAAGTTTATTTAGACCGTCTCAAAAGTAATATGAAGTATTTACATACATATAATATAAGTCATATCCTATTATTACTCCAAATGCAACAGTAAAAGATATGTTCATTTTTCTTTTGACATTACTATGGAATCCATATCGCTGTAGTTAAAATGTTGGCTCAAAATCACATTTAACATTGTTCCCGTGTCCTATGGAACGATGAAAACAAAAAATACTTCATATTACCTTTCATAATATTATGTTATTTTTTTAAGAACATAGCATGATTGTAAACATAATAGACAAATTTGATATAATATATATCATCTATTATATGTTATATGTTATAAATTACGGACCCGTGTTCTGATCTTCAAACTCGGTTAAAGAAGGCTACATATTAAATGTGAATCTCTAAACAATAATCTCCTTCGCAAAGTATTGTATCTTTTATGTGTTTATGATAATTTATGAAAAAGAAAATATGTTGCCTAAATATACATTACTCAATCAATACAGCATAATCATTACGGGTATTATATCAGTGTTATTTAAGGATGCACTGAATAGTGAGATGCATAATGAAAAATTTATTAAAATGGAGACTGTATGAAGGGAAATTTCTGTGGCTGGTTTGGTGGTAAAGAGATTTATTAAAACTTTAATTACGATGTGATTCCGGAGTTACATGAGGTTACAGATACATTTTCGCCGCGCGGTAGAAAGAGAGGGGGATACTTCCTCTCCTACGCCGCGCCGTCTTACGAATTTTCAATCAGGTCCAAAAATAGGTTATAAGAGTAGTATACAAGCATACGGGTTACCTGATGTTAAGTAGTCGCTAAATTCCATGGACTCCTATGATCAACCTCAAACAGGTTCTGTTTGAGGCTGAATGCAGATGCAATGCTGCTCTTGAAGTTCAAAAATGCACGTGATGGATTACGTTTAAAATGTCATATATCCATAAGCATATAAGTCACATATGCCTCTATAATACCAGACTGAATGGTTTACTTTTTTAACTACTTTGAAGTTGTGTCTTCGCACCGTATAAGGAATTACAGTGTACCAAGCCACACACTTCTAAACTGGCTCATCTGGATATGTAGGTTCATGTAACGCCGGCAACATAAGTATTTTGTCAAAATATATTTTCTTTACTTTAGCATAAATATAATGTTTGAGGCATCTTCGAATCGTAACATGAAAGGGTGCAAACGGCCTTTAAATATCAAAAATGGTTAAAAGGAATCAATTATTTTAGCATATCCCCATTCGTTTAGCAGTATTATATATATGCATTTGATGCGATATACGGTCTATACGTAAATAGATATATATGTATGTGTTTTATATGTTATATATCGTTTACAAAGTGCAATATTAGATTTTTATAATGATGTGAAGCGAGTTGGGACCAAACTGGCGCGGGACGGGGTACATAGGAGCTATAGGAACGGTTGGAACAATAAATTAATTAATAAAGACGAATAACTGGGTGGTTGTTTCAATATCTAGAGGGGAGTGCGGTTTTTATTATGTAACGAATCATACTTGATGTTAAAGTCCTTGTGCCACTCTTATGTACATTTATAGCGTTTTAATAATAATAATGTACTTATGTAAGCAGCGCCGTCTTAGGGAATGTCAGGACCCTTGCACGTAATAAATTGAGGCCCCATGGGAATTGGATTTGGGGCACCATTGAATTGGATTAATTTCCCTTTCTTAGTAATAAAATTTTCACTGAATGGAAAAAAGTAAAATCTGATTTGGAGAAAGATCAGCGTTAAGGAGGATTTATCTTTCGTGGCCCCATAAAGTTGGGGGCCCTTGGCACGGGCCCCGTGTGCCCTTATAGTAAAGACGGTACTGTATGTATGTATCAGCATTGTTGATTTTAGTATTGATATGTAATCGAATTAATGAAAATTAAATGTAAATGTTTTCGAAAATCTTATCTTCAATACGATACTTATAGGTAATACTAATAAATATAAAATAATGTTGCATGTACGTTCTCTAGAATTAATGTTTAAATGTGGATAATGTAACGTAGCAAATTCATTACGTATTTTAACTTAGCGATTGTAAAATATTCTTTGATCTATTAACAAATGTACGCCGGTTTTGTACTCGAAAATGTCCGAACTTAAAGAGAAACAGAATATAAAATGAGTAAACATCAGTTGTCTTTCGACCGAGGAACGGAATGGACATCAACAACTATTTTGCGAGTTAATTACGTAATACGAAATAATAAAATATATACATATAATAAACATAATAAATCAACAAGTAAAATACCTCATACTGTGACTATAAATACTATAAGACATCTATATAGGTTACTATGGGACATTTTCTTGATTTTAGTACTGGACCCTTGGGCATTTGTCAATAGATAAAGATTAATATTAACGTCTAAAACTAATGCTTAACGAAAGATGCACTGAGATGTTTTTGCATTCCATCTTTGATTGTTTTCTTGACGCACGGCACTATGGAAGCTGGATTTAGATTATGCATAATTACATAATAAAAATATCTAATCGTGCATCTTTTGTGGGAAAGGGCGTGGCACATCGACTGTAACGTTTTAAGATATACAGACAGACATTTGTTTTGTATACGTAAAGTTACAACACTCCATTAACACGTTGCGCACAAATATATTATTGTATCGGCGATGACGCGACAGACTCCATTATGTATGAAGATATACAAGAATAAAGATCGTAGAAGTGAGAAGAGAAATCATTGAAAATATTTACTTATATAGATACTCCCATAACTATGGATTACTATATGTAATTAACGTTGTATATACGTATGACCCGAACGGTAGATTAAATATATTTTGAGGCTCGAGCCTACGAGTCGGGCCGTATGTCGTCATACGTAAGATTGATTTCACTCTAGTATTGATTGTATATACATATAATTATAATAATAACATTGTAGTTATGTAGTCTACGCATTACCGATTGAAAAATTATTTAAACACATATTTCTTGTTCAGACTTAAATTTTTATCGTACTGTGGTTTCCCTCTTGTTTGTATGTGATTCGGTTCCTAGTACAATATCTTTATTGTTGGATTGTATAAAGTAGGTTTAAATGTGATGTTACCGGCGTAGGGTTGCGATCGTGTCGTGATCGTATCGTGATCGTGTAGTGATCGTGTCGGATCGTCATCCCGCGGTTCTGTTCGGTGGTCGCCTTCAACCATTCCGGACGTCTAGTCATGTACTCCCCGTAGGTACATTGTATGTGATAGAGTAGCTCCATAGTTACATCAAACGTGCTGGAAACATTCACGTTTAGTATTAACGTGTGTTAAGTCGTATTGAGTTGGCGAGTGTGTCGCGTTCAAATTCAAATTCTACTGGCATTTATCTAAACATGATTCTTATAAATCCTTTTTGACTCGGACTACTGCAGCTACGGAAAACGAATAAAATGTTGCATTAAAATAATAAACAAAAATATGCTTCGCTATGGAGAAAAACTGTCAAAAATACTCCATATGTGTGCGTATAAATATTGAAATTATTGATCGTTGAATAAATTCGCTTCGATGTGTAACTATTACGTGTAATACGAATGAAATATAGCGTTCGTTTCAATCATTCGCGACGCACTTATCAAACTCCCATTCATTCCTCAATGGCGTTAAGCAGATATGTCATTTATGATACAGTAGTTAGAATAATCGATGTGAAAGTAGTTTTATATTAATCGTTTACTTTTTCTATTTAATTTCGATGTATCTCAGGTCTGGTGTAAGTCCAAGCAATTCTTAATCTTGTTACCGCTTCGATTAATGTTGAATAAATAATAATAAAAAAAAACTATTATCGTCACTATACTATCGCTTCTAGGTGACTATTTTCCATTCGAAATAAATCGAGCGTATTATTATTACGTATTATATAGAATATATTTCATGACAACTTTGTAAGCTTAAGTGAATTTTAGTAGTTGTAAATAATATTCGAATAGTTCGTTTGGTACTTACATGTATGGGTTACAGAAATGTTTAAAAAAATCGATATAAACGTACATTGCTTTTCTGTGTTTAAGATGTCCAATCACAAGCTTGCACACTGAATCGTAGACAAATACTCGGCTAAACACTAGAATATTCTGATAATAATTTAGCATAGAATTAAATAGATTTAAGATCAAAAAGTATTATCCAAATTTAGAGATGCAGTGTGTTATAATGTTTCTTAAGATTGAAATTAATACAATGGTTATCGTCGAGTTACTGATAATATCTTAATGTGGATAAATGTTTTAGTTACCGCGTTTTGAGTCTTCTCTATCTTCTTCTCGTCTTATTCCCAAGAGATATGTGTAATTTGATAGAGAAGGCTATCGGGGCGCCGCGTCACTCATACTCAACGATATTATATACGTCTAGAATCCGCGTGAAAACGTGCGCGATGATATTTTTGTTTATGCGTAAGTGAGAGAAGCTTTCTACCGTACGTTCGTTTGGTAGGCAACAAATACAAAAATAAAGTGTATTTTTGTGGTCTCTGTAATCTTAACGCTCCGTCTAGACGTATACAATATCTTTGCTCATTATACGTCCTTTCGTCGTTATGCGACCCTTTACTGTTTATTCTTCACCGCGCTGACATCGCTATTTGTGTAATTCTCTTATTATATTTATTGTAATGAATGATAACGATCTCATACTGAATGAATGGATGGATACCATTATTTATAGTACTTTCCTTTTCTAGTCATTTTTTTTCTACGACACATTCCAAAGTTTGTAAATTATTTCTGTTTTTTCATATAACTAGGGTAAAGTATTTTGCATAGCAAAATGGTGTTTATGTAGTTAAATAGAGAGCAGGATTATTAAGATCGCGGAGTGCCGTGCGTCGGATGTAATATATTTTTCTTATAAATGGACATTTTGATTATTTCTATTATTGTAATGTTCTGTTTTCGAAGCTTGTCTTTTTGTTATATTTTTGTAGATCCAAAAGACCTTTTTAAATTAGAGATACAGCTTAAGCTGAATTATATATATATTTTTATAGAGTATACTCTAAAGCTATACTGTTATTTTTATAGGACTAGCTGTTGTTTTCCGATTGTTTCGTTTAGTGCGGTTTACTTTGTCGATCGTTAGTTTGAGCGTAGGGAGGGGCGGGGCTTGGTTCAGTCGCTTTCTTGTATACTGAGGCGTCGCGGGCGCGGCAGCTCTGCCGCCATCCGCCGTCGTGATCTGATAGTGATTGTTGATTGTTGGGTGAGAATGATGTTTGGGGAATTATATATTCTATATATAATTTATGAATTTCATTCGATTTATAAAATAAGAACAATGTAATGATTGGTAATATTACTCATTGCTCTAAATGTACTATCAAAATATATTATACACAGTGTTAAAGGTCATAAATAAAAGGCTTTGGAAATTTCCATATCGTTGTTTCTTTTTATATACTCCTAACCTTATTTCCATATTATCTCCTTATGCTAAGATAAGAACATTTCAAATAAAATACTATGAAAATAATGGTGTTAAACTTATCCAGTTGTTACATTTTATAACAGTTTCAATGAAAAGAAATATACACTTGCGTTTTGAAAAACAAATACCGAATTAACACTTTGGGTGCGGCGCTCATGTATTATATCGAGTCAGGATTGCGGTTGCGGGAGGCGGCACTACACTGGAGCTCCTTTCTCTAAACGAGATGTGCCGAAATTCACACAAACACTCTTTTTAGCATCCGTATAACATTTAGGAATACTTTTTTATAATTATTTTTTTTTATCGTGAAAGAGTAAGAAACGGGCATGTAGGTAATCTGAAGTTAAGCGGTCACTGCAGCCCATGGAAAACCACGTCCAATCTCAAATAGAACAGAAGTTCTACTTAAGGATGGACGCGGAATCTTTCCTACTCTTGAGAGGACTAAGATGGTCACCTCCAATAATGTGTATCCGGCAACCACACCTCCCCAACCGAAACACAATAGATGAAGAATATGTTGCTTTTCGGTGGGTTATGAGGGTGACGGTGGTGCCACCCCGGGCGAGCTCTAAGCTGTCCTTAGAGGTAATAGTGCCTGTGACTGACTCCAAATAGGACGTCAATTTTATTTAGGGTTGATAAGTTTTCACCAGTAAACATTGTTATTCATAAAGCGCCTTCCTTTTAACACTGACTGCGGTGCTGATATATTAGATCAGGTAAGCGTTGCGGGAAGCGGCACTAAACTGGAGCTTATTTCTCTAGACTGAAGTGCGCCGATAATTCACTGAAATATTGTATTTTTAGCATCTGTTTCGTTTACGAACACAGACGTAATGTTTGCCTCCAATCTGTGTCGCCGGCGTAAACTCAGCACTTTTGTTCGCCCGTAATCCATACAGTTTTGTATGTACAAGCCGCACGCGCGTTGCGCCTCCCGCTGCACAACATTATTGAACGCCGCATTGCAAGTGTTAACTTATCCATCAGCAAACACAGCGCATGCGTTACTAGTTCCACAACAGCGTGTACCGCGTGCAATATTCTGTGCATTTTAATCATCAGGGACATGGTCTCAAGGCGCCAAAAATGTAAGAGGAACTTGTTTGTCAATGCGTTAATGACCACTTACCTCAAGTTGAACTGCGTGCTAGTTACTATTGTCTGCTAAAAAATAAAACTATAAAAGGCATGTGGGCTGGTTCATATCTCGAGCAAAAAACTGCTTTCATTCAGCGCAGATATGAGTCCAGTCTTGCACCTGGCACCATGTCATTAAATGGGCATGGACTGCCTTTGACACTTTCTCTGCGGCCTACATATGTGCGATGCTCATATATTACATAGTCAGGATTGCGGGAGGCGGTACTAATCTGGAGCTCTTTTCTCTAGACTGGAGATGTGACAATTCACACAAATATTGTATTATTTTATTATCTACGAATACAAAGACGGAGTCCGCCCCCAGTCTTGTAGCGCCGAGGTTAGGCGTTTTTACCATTCGTTTTGAGGTGTTTCAAAAAAGACAATATTTTCGTGTCAGTGAAACTCAATGCATATTATAATATTATTTTATTATCACTACATTATACATAATATAGGAGATTATCATACAATCGACTGAATACATACAATATATGCAGCATTTACATCTTACAAGCTACTAAATATTTAATTACAATAACTTTAATAATTTCCGAAGGAATGTTCAACGGTATGTGGCTATAATTTCAAATAAATATTATGCAAAATAATTTTCTTTTAAATAAACCATTCATGTGGCAATAGATCGATATATTTTCTAAAGAACACATTTTTTAACACTTTGACTAAGGCGTTCATAGGGTTAGGGTTAGATCGGGTCAGTGTTACGGGAGGCGGGCTAAACTGGAGCTTATTTAGCTAGACTGAAGATACGCGCACAATTTAGTAAAATATTGTATTTTTAGCATATTTGTATCATCTACGAATACACAGACGTAATGTCCGCCCCCAGTCTTGTAGCGTCGACGTAAATACAGCAGTTTTGTTCGACCGTAATCCGTACAGATTTGTATGTACAACACAGGTGTATACGAGCAGCTAGCGTGTTGTAGCCGCAAGGAAAGTGTTAAAATTATTGTATAAATTTGTTATATAAATAATAGTATTTCGAAAAACAAAATACATTTGCAATTATTACATTGTATTTAATATAAATAATAATATCGATTTAAACTAAGCAAAATTATTATGAAATTTAATCAATAATGGGCGTTAGTTTTCTCATAAAAAAAGTTATCTATTCAGTGAATTAAATTAACTATTGTTATTCTAAATCTAAATTAAAATTTTCAATAAATCCTAAATCCGGTGTGACTGGACACGTAACCACTCAAAATCAACAATGTTCATAATTTTCACAATAGCCTCGGACATCTTCTAAGCACACGCCAAAAACTTTATAGCATTGATATAACAGAATTGCATAATCCATGTTATAAACATATGGACAGTATTATCGCCCGTGGTCTCTCTCTTGTTCTTCTTTCATCATACTAACGCAAAAACAGACTTCGAAGTTATTCCCTATTTTCCATCCTTAGTTAGAGTCATCCCTAAACTCCACTTTTCTCAAATTTGAAAGGAACCAAAAAGTATGCACTTCCACATAAAAATAAAATATTCTAAATTTGAATCATTCCAAATTTGAATACGAAAAAAACAAACCAAACGAGCAAGTGTTGTAAACATTTTAGTCTATTTAATCTGTTGGCTAAAGTCATAGAGTTGATAATACTTTAAACTTTTTCACAAAATACTGCGGTTTATCATTACAAAAGATCTATGTCTAATACAATAATAAATCAATAATATTGTCACCACAGTAATGGATTTCTTCAAAATAAAACCAAAGACAGGCCATAGCTTATTATCACCATTTTGAAAGTAGTAGGTATTTCGTTTTTTTCTCTTTTTATTGAAGATTTTTAGTACTAGTATGGGGAGATGTCTCTCCACCTCTTTGAATTGTCTATGTCTTTGAATTGACATATGTCTGACCCCGTAACGGCGATATTAACATTTGTATCCAAATTCCTATAAAACATAATTCCTATTTAAATTCAAGCATAGATGTTACTCTTCACACCCAGAACTAAACCAGAGATTGTCTTCATGTAACGGCTTTAGATGGTCTTAGTCTACATTTAGGTTAGATGTGGATGTCCTTGGGCTGCAGCGAGCATCATATCAGTTGAATTTCACGATCGTTTGCTACTAATCTAACATTAGAGTTTGTTCCACCGGCTTTTTCCCGGTCAACGTTAGCCAACAGGTGCTCAAAGCCGATGTACTGATTTTACGTTGTACCCTTGACGTTCATGAAGTGTAGTGTGTATGAATGAAAATATATCGCTTCTTTGCTTCAATAACGTGACAAGTTTGAAAATTCAAGTTTTTATTTTATTTGATAATTGAAATCTCC
>DWON01001015.1:0-27091 GCA_018251015.1 Phocides pigmalion okeechobee | reverse complement strand
GATTAGGTCACTCTATTTTATCTGTGGCATGTTCTATGTTCTCGCTGATTATTCTCTCTCTCTCTGATGTCGTGTATCGCGTTGCTTTTGTAAAAACTTTATCAGTAATAAACCTTCACTATCTTTACAATAAATTGCTTTGTTTCATCAATAAACAAAATAGTTATGTGATCCAATTATTTTAATGTGTAGGTACAGTACAAATAACATTGCCTTAAAAATAAATAAAGTACCGGCAAAAAACGTTCCGTCTTCCGATTTATTGGTTAGAACAAAAGGCATCCGGTGCAATTAACCGTGAAACCAGGTCAATTCGTGTCATTTGATACACTGAAATGTACCCGGATTTTGGACCTTTTGGCTGATTAATTCAATGATAAGTTTTTTTATTATTATGAAAGAGTAAGAATCGGGCATGCAGGCCACTTGATGTTAAGTGGTCACTACAGCCCATAGACAACCACATCCAATTTCAAATAAAACAGAAGTTCTAATTAAGGATGGACACGGATGCGTTTCTACTCTTGAGGACGAAGGTCGCCTCCAATAATGTATATCCGGCAACCACATCTTCACGAACGAAACACCATACATGAAGAACATGTGTTGCTTTACGGTGGGTTATGAGGGTGGCGGTGGTGCCGCCCCGGGAGAGCTCTAACGACTCTACCACCTTTAAAGTTTGGTACGTAGTCAAATTTGCTTTGTATTACGTAAAAATATTACAGCCTTTTATGGCACTGCTTGTTGGTATATATATTTTAATTTTGTAATATTTTTTTATGTGTTACATTTTTTTATATATTGGAGAAAAATATAAAGAGTATTATTATATATGTACAAGATCTCATTTAAAGTGCCAGATTTCATTTACTTTTTTCTATATGGGAATCGTAGCAAACGAGCACCACCTGATACTAAGAAATCGCAGCCTATAGACATCCACATACAACCACAAACTCGACTGAAATCCTATCTGTGCTCGAACGTAAATATGTTGCTATTCCTGAGGACTAAGATTTTTATAAAGTAAGAAGCGTAGCAAACGAGCATGCATACCACCTGATGTTAAGTAGTCGCAGCCCATAGACATCCACGTACAGCCGCAAACACGACTGAAATCCTATATGAACTCGAACGTACGTTGCTACTCTTGATGACTAAGATGGTCGCCTCGCTTCAAAGTGTAACCGGCAACCGCTGCTCTAACCGAAACACAAGTAATTAAACTTGTAACCATATCTGCTAACCAGAAGTTGTCTGGAAGAGATCGCTACTGTAACGATAAGACCGCCTTTTGGTCGCCAATGCTATATTTTTTTTGTTGTTTTCTGTTCTTGTGTATTTTTTGTGGTGTACAATAAAACATATTTATTTATTTGATTTGATATGCTTTACGGCGGATTATGACATGAGAATTACGAATTATCTTACAACTGACGCTAGGAGCTCATCCCCCTACAGGTTCGTAGGTCTAGTCTAGCGTACTTGACCACACTGCTACTATATGTATAGTTGAAAATATTGTTTGAGACAAAACCAGGCCGATATTTTTAAACCGCTTATACGACCGCTGATAAGGTTTAATAAAACATGAAGCTGAATTTTTTTTCACTAGTGGTCACCCATCCAATTTCTGACTGCGATCAAGGTTGCTTAGCTTTTTCGCTTTATATTTTACAGAAAACGCGGTCTGTATTATTCTATTATAATAGCATTTCGAAAGTATTTTCTTAGTTACGTCACCATTGAAGATGCAATATTCACAGCAAAAGGATTTAGTTATCCACAAGACACGTTCAACATCAAGCTTACAGCTTACAGCTAACTTTAAATAATGGTTCGTCGCTCCCTAAATTTAAGTTATCTATTTTCATTAAAACATCCCCCAAAGTGGCACATACTCGCCGTACGAAGATCAGCGTTATCCCCCATTACACCACTAATCTTATGAGATTTAGTGCTGATGCTTCTAATTAATAGCCTGTGAGGGGTATGCGCGGCGTCTGAGCGGTATTAAAATTAATTTATATAAGAACCGTTTCTTCCAAAATAAACTTTACAATGTTCCACTCGAATAGTATCTTATATACAATATTGATGAGTATGTTTGTTTGTAATTGCTTAAGGGGCGGAATAGGCTTTGATATTTTTTTATGTATTTATGTATATATTACCTGTAACATACCTATTTATGTTACCAAGCAACAGTACTTTTTAGAATAGAATTGCATACTATAAAATAGAAGACAACGATTTACATATTTCATACTTGTTGCCAGTCATTAAGTTATAACGAGCTAATATTGATGGATTGTTTTTTCATTAATATATTATATTTAAAATTAGTTTTTTCCCGCGCTCTAAAACCGATAATACGTAATTTCGTCTACCAAGTTCTGTTTCTTGTAAATTCCAAAATTACTTTTTTAGTGTTAATTTACTCTATCAAAACACTAAAATATAAATAGGTACCCATAAGTATATATCCCTAACATAAAAATAGTCATTGGCTCATAGTAGTTATTTTTTATCGGAACGAAAGATAACCCATGTCCGTTTCCACGGTCTAATGTATGTTAAAATTTATCAAAATCGGTTCAGAAGGAGACTTTCGAATTAATAAAATTAGTACGAATAAGAATACTTTATTTCCTTTTTACTCTTTATGTTATTGTTTATTTTTAAACTCGAATACTAGCTTTAAAATCTTTTAATCCTGTACCAGTTTTGTACAATCTATCATCAACATTTTTTAATTTTTAAACACAAGCCAGTGGTAGAAAATAGGAAACAACGCCCTCTCTGCAGCTAAAAACGTACTAATATCTTTGTTACTGTTAGGGCGTTTGAATTGCGCATTGAAATAAATCGCAACGGAAGAGTGAGTATCTTTAAACTTTCCCACTAGATGGCGTTTATTTAAGGAACATCAATTTAATCTTCTATCTTATTTAATACAACAATTACTGTAAGAAATAAAATAGTTATTTTTAACAAATCAGTTAAAGAAATACAAATTAGGGCCATCTATCAGAAATAAAGTTAAAAAATGATCCCGAAAGGCGATTTTCCGGGCAGACGGATTGTAATATAGGTACTAGAAGAGAAGAATACGAATTAATTACAGAATTGCACTATAGATGTCACTTTTATCCATTTTAATAACAATATTATTGATTAAAATGAATATTATCTTTTTCTGTCAAGTTTTTTAACTGAATTTAACAAAATGAGAAAAAAATATCAATTAGGTACTTTAAAATGTTTCTTATTATATTGTCTGATTTTTAAATAAAAATAATTTATTACGAATGCAGTGTTAAAACAAAACTTCATACCAACTATCTTTGTTTGCAAATATTCTTTTGATTAGATTTTTATTCAAAGCAAGAAAAAAAAATGGACAACATTTCTACAAAATACAACATTATTATAAAATAACAAAATATTTACGCAACTCTACTAGTAAATGCGTTTGAAATAATCTGTACGTAAATAGTAGAACAATATAGGAGTGATACCATCGCCCGCTCATAATCCGTTGTAAAGAAACTTTTGTTTCGATTGAAGAGGTCCTTGTCGATTACACTTACAAGTAAGGCGACCGTTAATTCCTGTAATAAGGATTGAATGAATTTAAATATTCTACTTCAGATAGGGCTTCTATTTCTTTGAGATTGCATGTGGTAGTAGCTATAAGGTGGTAGAGCCGTTAGATCTCGCTCTGGGTGGCACCAACGCCACCCTCATAACCCGCCGTAAAGCAACATTCTTCATGTACTGTGTTTCGGATGGGGAGGAGTGGTTACCGGATATACTATATATATGCCGGATATATTATTGGAGGCGACCATCTTAGTCCTCAAAAGTAGGAACGCATCCGCGTCCATCCTTAAATAGAACTTCTGTTCTATTTGAGATTGGACGTGGTTGTCCATGGGCTGCAGTGACCACTTAACATCAGGTGGCCTGCATGCCCGTTTTTTACTCTTTCATTAAAAAAAAGGGTGTTCACTTGAGTAATTATTTCATACCCAAAACAAAAATGATTCACTGACCTTTATAACGTACAATACTAAGCTATTTGTTAATTTAATAATGTTCAGCAACTTATAGTTCTAATTAAAATACCTTATCATCTGGTAAGACTGAATGTGGTAACATTTCGCCTGTAACATAGATATTCAACAATAAACGTTTTTCTATTCTATTCTACATACCATATTGGTAAGCATACATTTTGTTCCATTCTGTTATATTTGCAATTTACGCCTAATTGGTGGAATGCTAAAAAACCTTACATCAAAAAGACTTCTTCCGTATATCTACACATATGCATTGGAGAAGCAAAGTGTGCTTCGGCCCCACCTGATCGTGAGGAAAGAAGACCCAGTAATAGGATATACAAAAAGATACATTAAAATTTATTTATTTTTTTATTTTTTTAAAATTTAGCTTTTATGTTGACAATAAAATAAATCATTAACTGAAATGCTTTGTTATAAAAAGGGAATTAAGAGAAACAATTAAAAATGTCTATCATAAGCTTTTCTTTGTCTTTCTAGTGGCGCAACGAAAGTATTTAAAGAGTTAATTAAATGGATAACAAGTTTGTACAACGAGAAGTTGCATAAAAGCCTCAGCATAAATTTATAGTGAGCCAAAGCGACAGAACCTCATTTCCGGTACATATATTTGTACTTATCTATTTGTTTTAAGTAAGGGAACCAACTAACGAGGTTGCCAATCTCACGTTAAGTGATCACAACGCCCCAAGTCCATACCTAACCGAACCGAAAGATAAGTGTCCAACATGATATATAACAAATATGCATTGTTGCCTTTAACGACCAAATTTAATATCTGAAATCACACTAATTATGTAGAGCAGAAATCTTTATTCGAATAATTGACTTAAGGTAACTATGAGTCAATTAAACAGGCGTTGCTATGCCTCAATACAAAAAAATGAAGTGTTTCAGTGTGATAGGTGCGGTAGCCGGCTACACTTTCAAGTGGCCATCTAGGTCTTCAAGCGAAAATTCAGTCCTGTTTGAGGTTGGGCAGAGATGTTCATGGACTGCAGAGATCATTTAACATTAAGTGGCGTGCACGCTCGTTTGCTACGTTGGCAAATAAAAAATAAACTGGTTAATCAATCATGTCTACCCGAATCGCAAGAATTGCCAAACTATGGATTATTATCGTCAATATCGTCAACATTCCTGGTCAACGACTTGATGATAATATTGATGATAAAATAGTTCTTTTATGTGTTGGTAGCCCTGATAAACAATAGTGGCAAGTGGCGTCATTTGCTAACCGCAGGAAGTCTCGAGTTATTTGATTAGAAAGTAAACTGCATCGCAGCATTTACATTGTTAATTACGACTCATCGTAAATCTCGCGCGACGGCATTGGACGATTATCTCGGTATCTGCGAGAATATTCTTGTTCAATACGATATGCTTGATTTTTAACTGAATTACTTACACCATTTATATTTTTTGTATATCTACGTTTTGCTTTAGATTCAGATTAGTTGAAGCTTGTTTTTCGCTAAAACTTTATCAAATTATTATTTATTGACAATTTTTTCATGTACATTTTCTTACACTTCAATGTAAACCGAATGATAAGGATAGCAATGTATCGCGAACATTAAAGCCCTATCATAGGTGAAATGCAATCACTAGTACAAATTTTCAATCAAACTTTTAAATAAAAAATTGGCAAACATTTTGCATATGAAATGATTCGAATATAAATCCACTTTAGCAAATTAAAAAAAAAACGTGGAAGTTTTTGATTTCATTATGTATACAGGAAAAATAAACTTTGTGAAATATCTCTAAATGTTACTGCTATCGGAGTTAGTTTTAGTTTCATTTTCCGCTACTGAAGTTACCAACAAACTTAATGTCAGATAAGATACTTCTTTGAAGTTTTATATCCGGCTTGCAAATTCTTCTCCCAAGAGGATGATAGATGTTAATTAATGCTTCCTGTTTGCGATTTTAGTTTAAAACTTGAGACATTCTGTGGTTATATATGTCTATTAATTATTAAAGAGATTAAACTAGCGGAAGGTTTGTTAGAGGTTATAATTAAGACAAGCTATTATGATTACAAAAGGATTAGAAACTTTCTGTAATTCTTTAAAACTTAACATTGTATTGAAAATAACTCGCGATACAACCTTTTTCTGCCATACTATAAGGTATCTCCAGAACCAGAACTGGGGCAGGTGTAGGTGACCATAGTCCATCACAGTAGCTAAGTACGAATTGGTAGATTTCACAAATATTTTGAAAAATCATAGGTGCTTGCTAGAGATTCGAAACGGAATTAAAATTGGAATCCTCTTGAGAGAAGTCGGCATCTTAACCATAATCATCACGGCTGAATGTGAAATAATTTATACCACATTTTACGTCCATCATAATATAACTGTCTCGCGTAATTACGCCATAAGCTATTAATGGATATACTGAAATAAAATCGAAGTAAAGCCAAATCAAGTCAATCGTAATCGAGGCTGACGTCAAATATTTCGCTTTTTTCCTTCAAAATAGGCAATGTCTGGTTTTATTTTGATTCTGTATCAGTTCCATTTCTTTTTAAAACGTTCGGTATTTTTGGATGTCTAAAATAATACTAAATTTTCTAAACCTAAGAAGTTCGTGTCGGTCTGGGTTCTACTATATATAAAATTTGGAGATCATTTACAATAAAAAAAATCTCGATTTTTATATGTGAATGGATAATCTCGGAATTTTATCATTTCGAAATTAATATTTTTTAGAACTACAGATCGACCAACGAAGTACTACCATTATAGCGAAGTAATTCATGCATTTGAAGAAATCTGATTACCTGCTACACCCACAAGCGACGCGACAATATGTACTCTGGAGCAGGAACTCATTTCAAATAGGACGTTCAATGTACGATCGCAGATACGACTTTAGCCCTGTTTAAAGTGTAGGTAAACGTCCATGGGCTGTAGCGACCGCTTTATATCAGTTACCCCACACGCTCACTTATAAATATTAAAATATCAACAGTATAAATATGGATAATTGCAGTTTTGTTTCCCATACCCAGAACGATTTCGAACACGTCCGAATTGCCATCAATTTCTGTTCTCTAATGAAACAAATACATCGTAGCTGTAAACGTTTATAGTGACGGGGTGCGGTGGAGGGCGCGGGGCGGGGGTGCGTTGACCTCGCATCGGGTTTACGAGTGCATTTGCAGTGACACCCCCCGCCCCGCGGCCGCCGTGCGTGCACGCAGACAGCCGATTCTCGAAATCGCAAAAACCGACCAATTATGATTGATACGGCCGGGCACCAAAGGAGAAAAAGTTGAAAATTCGCCGACCAAAATGGATTGCTGTTGACTCGATTATCGAGATGTATGGTGTGCGCGGTCGCGGCAAAAACCGCCTGATTTACGAACCGCTGGTCCCGTATTTACTTGTATATGACGCACGGCCTGTTTATAATCCCGCCTTAATAGCTATAGTGCTATTACTGTCACGCCTCCGATGATAGGTGTCTTTATTTCGCTAAAGGCGTACACTTTCTTGGCACGTATGATTTTGCATTTAATATCTTCAATCAGTTATCCGTAGACTAGTGGTAAGATTACGGCCTCTTACGCCAGAGTGCGGGATTCCAGTCCGACTTTTTGAAACTGTATGTGTATTAGTAAATAGTTAACACTTTCTATAACGTTGATAGAAAACATGGCGACGAACATTAATGCTAGTTCTCCGTGAAGATCTCAAAGATGTGTGACGTCTACTAATGCGCACCAGGCCAGAGTAAAAAACTCACTTTGATGGATGGCGTCCCTTACATTTATATTTTGGATGCAATTGTAAAAGCCCAATAGGCTTCCATTTTATTAGAAGACTCGAAAACAAGCGTGCTCCTATCTGATGTTAAATGGTCATTGCAGTCCATGAAAACTTATACCACTTTTATATATAAATACTTTGCGGTGTAAAAATTGGCATATAATATATACCTAGCTAAGGGCGTAGTAACATTAGTAATCAGTACTGAGACTATAAGGAAGTACAAATCTTCATATTTATATTATTTATTTTTTGTTTTATATGCAAGTAAAGTAAAGATAATGATCAAATAAAAGTAAAATGCAAGTTTGTATGTACTATAAAATTATTTGCCTTTTACCTACAAATGTTTACGAAATGATATTCGTTACTAAATTTTGCCCGGGATAAAGCAAACTAAAAGCTTAAAGGCGATGAAATATTAAAATTATTTTCCATTATAACATTCTCACAAAAAAACGAAATGAATATTAAAACGTAAAGTAATATTTTCTGTTTCGAAATATCCGTTACGAGTTCATTTTGTATGACGTTGCGAGCGGAATAAAAACGACAGATAAAACTATTTTGTATCATAAAAGTTTACTTTTATACCTGTCATCATCAAAGGGATTACATTTAAAATTTCTGATTCGCTATAAATCTTTCGTTGAAATTCCTTTTATCGTTGTGCGCAGGCTGGATTAACAACATGAATTTTGTAAATATGACATGATCGTAATAAATTAATAATTATTAAAATATCGTATCTTGTGTAACCAAATGCTGTTTTGTGTCAAATCTAGATATAAATACTTTTTTAGATATACTACACTTGTAAACAAGTGTTTATTATTATATATAAAGATACATTTATATATGTATATATATATAAATATATAAATGTGCATATTATATACATTTATATACTTAACGCATGGAAAGATTTTTCAATAAATAAAAAAGTGAAAAATGAAATATTAAGGTCGTTTTGTATGCAAAACTATAAAGAAAATAGTTTTCTAAGCATATAATTTGCTAGTAATGTAGTGATGATGATGATTGTAATGTAATGATGCGGATTTGCTTCACATCCGTTGGCTCGCTTATTTGTTGTTACCTTTCTTCTTAGGTGGGAGAATTATAGTTCGACTGGGGAGGTACCACCGCTGCCCTCATAACCCGCCGTAAAGTATTATTTGTGATTCGGTTGGAGAAGTGCGCTTACCAGCTACACTTTGAAGCGAAGCAACCATCTCAGTCCTCTGGATTAGCATCTATATTCGAGCTCAGATAGTCTATGGGCTGCGGCTACTTAACATCAGGTGGTTTGCATACTAGTTTGTTACTCTTCTCACATAAAAAACTGGAACGATATGGTTACACTGCGATAACCTGTAACTTATCTACAGAAATACAACAGATACGATGTAGCAGCATTGTTTAATGTCATGTCATTTTAATGTTAGCTCGAATTTGAGGGAAGCATTGCGGTCAATCATGAAACCGCGGATCGTAAGTCCACAGTCGAAACTGAGCCCAATATGACGTCGTAACTACAGACTTTTAAAGCTTCTTACTCGGAACGCCTTAAACAAGCGAGAACCCCTTGTCTAGTTGTCTACACATTAGTGAGTGCCGACCACACACGATATTAGTAGTGACGGCGGTAGTCAACAGGTTAAAAATTACTTCGTAATCGTACGTATGATGTCTTTACGATAAAAAAGTATTACGAAGAGAATGTTTATCCAGAAATCATTATTAAATATGAAGATTTTTTATCTTTAAATAATTATCTACATTGTTTTTTAATCAGTTCTCTAGACGTCTGCAATAATAATAAAGTATGATGTCGTATCAGTACGTATAATGCTTCTACGAGAAAAGAGTGTTACTAATGGCATGCGTATGCAGAAACAATGTTGTTTTTATTAATATAAGAATATTGAGAGAACACAGCAATATAGAAATATAGGGGGCGCCTCGGGCATCTGAAGCGATTCTGTAGGGATTTAACCAAATATAAAAATAGCGACTTACTCAATTAAACTATTACGGTAATCTAATGGTACAATCATAATAGCAATTACATTGCTAAATGACAATAGAAAGGACTAGGACAGTATATTGAAACAGAGAGCGGTCCGTGCACCGCGACGTATCCGAATATAATGCGTAACCAGCTAGAACTACAGTCCCTTTTTATTATAAGTTCAGGTAAAATGAAATAGGCAGGTGGGGCGATCAGGAGATGTCGTCCGATTCGAGGACAACATTTTTTTCCAAACTACCTTATTTTTAGCGCAAAGGACTACCCTATTTTTATTGAGAGCGACATCATTAATCAAATATGAAGATAGTAATGCCATTTTTAAGGAATCATTTACAACATTTTCGTCGATGCTATAGGTATCTACGCTAATATGATGTGCTTAAAGCTATACGGCTACATAATATATTTTTATTACATTTCACATTTATCGGGGTAAATTGCAACAATTTTTTTATTTATAATTTTCTTGCGCAGTTAATATTTTTAATTTCTCTCACCTTTGGAAATAGTTACATGTAATAACAGCCGCTAAAGACTCCTAAAAAGTGTAAGGTTTTGGGTTAATTAATTGAAATGAATGAATGTTCACTGTGAAACAATAATCACTGTTGAATAATTTAGTTCTGCTACGCGTGCCGCCTTTGTGAATGATATGTTAGTTCAACTGTAACAAAACTCCTACCCAATTCAATACTTAAACTTATCATAAAAAAGCGTAGGGAGTTTTGTACAAAAAAAATGAAATTATTCTACATTTCGTAATACAATTAATAAAAATCGTAACAATGGATATCAGGCACCCCACACTTTTAGAACAGTAACATTAATCATTCAATCAGTCAATCATTTTATTTTTATATTAAGAGTCATTTTGAGTAAAAAAGTTTGATTAACTATAAAAGCGTCGTTT
Organism: Phocides pigmalion okeechobee; assembly: GCA_018251015.1. Lineage (NCBI taxonomy): Eukaryota > Metazoa > Arthropoda > Insecta > Lepidoptera > Hesperiidae > Phocides > Phocides pigmalion. Next base: position 16,276 of record DWON01001015.1, on the reverse strand, counting down.
TTAGTCTTTTAAACTATAATTTAATTACTTGTATTTGTTAACTTATTGGTGACCTACCTCACCAGAGACGAAATCGTTAATCCTGATGGTCCCGATAAGGGCTGACAAGGGACAAAATTATTAAAATATTGTATAGAAATGGTTTCTTCATAATTGTTTAAATTTTTCAATTAATCAGACTGTTCAAACTAGTTTAAATCGAATAAATACATACATCATACATACATATATACACTTATAAATACATACAGCTAGTAAGAACGTGGTAAAAAGAGACAACATAAACAAACGTAACGCAATGCGTCTAACACAAAACAGCTAAACTACGAGCGATGTTTGCTGCGGGCGAGCAAACACGCACCTTCTCGCTTCTCAGGAGCTCTTCATAACTCTGTCCGCTTTTAGTAACCGTACACCAGTTACGTGATATCTACGGATAAAGTAATAAGATGTAAATTGCTTTACACCGCTCCCAGTAGACTGTTATGACAATTTTAAACTAATTATAAAAAATAGTTACAATTTTAATTGGAGAAAAAGTTGCGGATGTCAGTAGTTAAGTACATGAGAACTTTTTTCTGGTGGAAATTTTAAACCCACAAATATAAGTCGACACGGACAAAGTCGCGGGCAGAGCTAGTTGTGAATATATTGAAATAATAAAAGGAAAAACAGAAACAATTTTAATTGCACGAAAATTTGTAAAATTATGATTAAAGTTATAATATGTTTTAAAGTAATTAATATATAACATAGGAATAAAATTCAATATGATTGAATTTTCTAAAATTGAAATGAATTTATGTAGCGTATTTACTGACGTACTGATTTATGTAATGTAGATAAATATTTGTTAATGCTTATTAGGTGCTACAGTCCCGTGGTATTACCTGGATTTAAAAACCCGCCCCACCACGCCATACCCGTCCGTACCGACTTCCTCCATTTCGGTTTGCATACCATCTTACATTGAACTGTTTTTGAATAAACTTCGTCATTATATCTGTTTTTAATAAAGAGTTCATGTTATCTCAAGATGGATTATGAATACATTTTAGTATACACCGAATACTCACAATTAATTTGATTTTGAGTGCCCATATTTCGAATCAGTTATATGACTCGTGGTCGCGGCAAAACTCTATTAGTATTTATTCTCAGTTACTCGGATCTTTCGGTTTTGTTGTACGTAAAGATGTTTTGCAAACATTAATTACCTTTGTATTGTAAGCTGAGGGATTGGCATGAAACGAAATGTACATTGAGAGAGTAAAGACTTCCTAAGCTGCACGTTTACGTTGGGAGATGAGAGTTACGTCGCTTTGTAGGTTTGCCATTGTGTCGTTAGGATTACTGGTTAAGTATGTGCGTGGGTTTATCCTACACTAGCTTTCGCTCACGCTTACATCAATATTAAACGTTTCAATAAATGAAATAAATTAATGTTTGGCCCATATATATGTTATAGTAAATCTAACAAAGGACTCAGAAAATCTTACAAGTTTGCATGTTCTATTTTATACTGTCACTGGTAGAGTTTCTGAAATTCTTTTTTAGTGCTCTACTTAGTGGGCTTATAAAGAAACTAGCTGCAAAATATCAGGAATGTAGGGCTAGCAGTTTGGAGTGCGCGTTGATCTCTGGGTCTGTTAGTTACCTTCCTCTTTTGTATATAAATTAAGGAATAAACGTTGTTTAACTTAGTGGTACCAAAGTGGTAGGACTTGAAAAGGAGGAAATTCTTCTGTTTCAGTGGATAGGTGTAGTTCATCATGTGAGGCGAACCTTAGACCTTGCCGATAGCAACACATCTATAATCGGTTTTATACAGATCTCCCGTTCAGTATGGACTTGATTACTAATTTCTATGGACACAATTGACAAGATAGACTGCAAGCCATCAACTATCAACCTACATGTTAAATAAATCACCCATTCATATTTAAAAAAAAGATATTCGAGTATAATTGAAACCACAATCTAATACGTAAATAATATACGAGTATTTTAACCCCTGGGATCGATCAATCAATTAGTAAACTTTAAATAAAAATAAAAAAGGGAATATAGTGAAACATCTACACAATTAAGTTAGTGAGAGTTGGGCGTGAATAGAATTGATGGTAGTTAGTTTTACAACTTTCCCAGTTCACTCAGCACTTCAGAGAAATTATAAATCGATCACATTGCTACAAAATGTAAGCTAAAAGGAGTTTAAAGAGCCCAACTTTCGTAACACGAATGTTCCAACGATATTGAAAACTTTATTTCGAGACAGTCGGAGGTATGAAACTAGAGACGTGAATTTATGAATGCATTTTGTATATTTCCTAAGAGAACATTCATGAGGAATTCTCATTTATCGTTTGAAAAATTTTGATTTCAAACGAATGAAATTAATGTAACGCAAGTGAAGTGAATGTTAAAACAATTAATAAAACACGAGTAGGTAAGTTGGCCCCTTGTCGTCTCGGTGGAACGGTGCCGAGGGCTGGAGCTGCGGCGGAGGCTGCAGAAGAAGATAAGAGACACAAATATGTTCTCCTTAGCAGTGATTACGTGTTTGTTCCTCTTGGTTTTAAACCTACGGTCCGCAATGTCTGAGTGCCAAGTTTTACAGACGATTATTTTCACGTTTAATAGATTTCACCAATTCCACTGCCACACGAGGACTGATTCATATCTCGCGCAGAGAACTGCGATCACCAATCAACGCGGGAACGCGGTGCGCGTACTTGGCACACAGCCACATGGGCCTTTAAATTATTTAGATTAGGATATTATTATAACTAATTTCATGATAATGAAATATTAATAAGTAAAACTACGTAAATAATTGAATAAGCTCCATTAATTATATATATTGTAAATTTATCTACGTATACGTTTCCTAAACTGTCCCTTTATTCATCTAGTCATCTGGCTTTTCGCACGTGTATACGTTTGACCGACCGTTCGTTTTTCCTCCATCCTTACGTCTGTCAGTCTTACCGTCCGTCTGTATTTTCTGTATTTGTAGTTTATGCACAAGTATTATCTGTACTTGTAGTTTATGCACAAGTACGCATTAGGTGTTTAGGTAAATATTAAAATCGAGAATTTCTATACTAAAATACGGTCGGCTTATAAACGGCAAAGGACCGTGTAATTGAAACATGGAGATTTAACATTTTAAAATGATTCGAAACTACATGGAAATAGCGAGGTAATGCGTCGTGCGGTGGCGACTTATTTAATAATATTAAACCTGCATGCAACGCGGCAACAAAGACTTGCAGGTGGAAATTCTACGTATTGCTTGTATGGTGTAAGATTTTATAAGAAATAAGTCTTACTTCTCAAGCGGATAGTCCGGCTTTCGAACAACATGTAGTGAAGATAAGAAGTTTTAAAGATAAACAAAATTAAAAGAGTTTTATGTTATATGCTTTTTATTTGAAATTGTAATATTTTCTTCTATTCTATCTTTAAAATAATAAAATTGTAACTGATCGTTGTTTATACAAGGAATATATATAAGAGAAACTATTATTGAAGCTATTGAACCCAAAACAATAGTTGTTAGATTTTTGTCTGTTTATTTATGCGTTTGTGCGCAATCTCAGAAACGGCTTTAGCGATTTCGGTGCGGTTTTAACTAAAGTATTGTAGCAAGCTTCATTTAACATTTCATTTTTGTTTGTTAAAAATTGCGGGTGTGACTTCATGACAACTTTATACTATTGAAATTGTGGAAAACCCCTTGTCGCGGGCAGAAGTTATCGGGGAGTTACATTATGCAATATGCTTTTATTATTTAGTAATGATGTTTTGGTGATTTATAATGGAGATTTCCCAGAACTTTTTGTAGTTATGTACCTAAGTATATGCATTTACGTATGTTGTTTTCTTCCCAATCTATACATGATTCAATTAATTCAGTAAATAGATAGTTAGAAAATAGAACTACAAAACGTTTTAACTCGCTAGAGTTTTAAACTTGATCCCAACTGGTATCCATTGTTCCATTTCTTCTAAAATGCGCGTGAGGAAAGTTTAATATTCCATAACAATATTGTAACAAGTGCGGAGACGAGCGGGAATGCTGGCCTTTTAAATAAATCTCTCTGAATTCTGAATGTTACAATGTGTACTCCCTTTTTAATATATCTGCTAACTAGTTAATCTTAATTCTCAGGCGTAGCATCGGATCTGCAATCAACTTCTAATGAAATTCTTATTATATATGTAGAAAAATACAGTACGCTATTGGTTGCAGAGAACATATAACATTAAGTGGGTGTATGTTCTTTACCTGCTTCCTTTAAATAAAAAATATTACTTTTTCTTTTCTTTTTTTTATTGAATTTATTTTCTATCACAAATCTATCATTATAGGCCTAAAACTAAATATAATGAAGACTTATCCTAATCACTCTAAAGTGAGTCTGTGTCCACGCGGTATCATACCGAGAACCTTGACCCCATTTCCACTTTGAATAGCGATCGCAATTCTCTGCGCGAGATATGAACTAGCGCTCTTGTCATCAGCACCGTCGATGAAACGTGGAACTAATTGCTTCAAAATTTGTTGTAAATTTACCTGGGCTTGCCATTTTAACCTACTTCTCTGTACTTATTACAAATATCTACAAAAAATAAATTACATAATACAAAGAATCACATGCTCTTATAAATGCAATATCCTCTTTAAAAAATGATTTTGTAGATACAAAAACCTATGTAGAAATAGAGGGGCATGTGTGCTATGCTTAACCAATCGTGATTTACCTACCATCAGATGAACTTCCACGTATGTAGCCACTTTGCTACATATGTGGAAATGAGCACAAACGAATCTCTACTTTAACGTATATGCATTACTAAAAAACCTATCAACTGTGACAAATTTGATTAAATCATCAATTGTAAGTTATATTCATATATACCCAAGTGAACAAAATAAAATACCTAGCCTTGACAGGCTTGGAATTTAAATCGCCTCTCATTTGGATAGGGTCCACGTTTTTGATCATCCAATTATATTTAATTTATCGACGAAAAACGAAACATTTTGCCTAAATTTCTTCCAAGTTCCCTTCAAACGGAAAACTGAAACATGTCACTGTTAATGACTCCGACCTTTACGTTCCCTCTTGCGTTTATACGAGCAATCAATCATAGTTATTTTGCATTAAGTGATTACAAGGGAATATTATCTTTTACGTGTACGCACATAAAGGTAAGGATAATATCCGTAATCAGCTGAATAATAATAATCTTTATTAACAGCATTTTAAGTACAAAATTATAATTATATGCATTCGACAGTAATACGCGCGTAAACAAGCGAATTGTGTATGTCGTAAACAAAATTAATCAACAAGGGGTCGTGAGTTGGATAGGTTGTCAATAGTGCCGAAATTTAACACGCTTTCGTGCTTCGAAAGACACGCCAAGCTAACTGAAAATAATCGCACTATTTTAGTATTTGCTCTGAAACTTCCGGTTCAAAGGGCTTTGAAGTATCCCTTTTCAGCTGGTCAGTTCTCAAGGGAGCTTTTGTTTCCGGTGACGTGTACCAATGACGCAACGAAACGAGGGCAGAGAAAATGTTAAACACAAACTAATAATGAAATAGTCAAAATGTTGTTGTTATAGTTGTTATCTATCGAATGTAAGCCGTTAAACCTTAAAAGGCGTGGTGTGGCTTAAAATGAGTGGTTTCAAAATATTCATAAGTCAGACTGGTTACGTTTCTACCAAATCACATTAGACCAAAGTGATGGAGAATACTCCAGTCTATGAGATCTAAAAGGGCTGTACCTAAGATTATTATTTGTAATAAACAGACGAGTATCTAACTTCCTTTATATTAGGTCACTACCATTATAGAAATACATAATTTAATCACATATAGTTGTATATAAATATTTTTGAAAACTGACCAATTTGTATAGTAATACGTAATAACACAGAAGTTTTGGGATTGAAATAACAAAACATCACGAGTGGTTGTATTACGAAGGCTTAGAAGAGTATAGCCAGTGTACCTCGAAACGGATTATTTCGGCTGACTGCGAGTTCACGTCGGCTTCTGTTCAAATAATCAAGTATTTTGCTACAGCGTTCACAATTTTAGTTTGCTTCTTCGAAATTTAGCATAGTTTATAAGTAACAAGGTCATTAAATGGCCTCTGTCGCTTGTTTATATTCTGTTAGCAATCCCATATTGATTGAAATGCTATCGACGTGGCAAAGATGTTTTACTTTGAGAAACAACATACAACGTCCAAATGTTTCTCCCTTATCAAACGCACAAATGAAAAAAGAATAGAGTTTTACGCTGTTAAAATGCAACAGGCCAACGTTGTAAGGTGTTGATTATTTTGTCAAAAAATGTTGGTTTGAACACGCTTTAAATCTCGACGAAAACTAACCTTGTTTTGCAAGCCGCACTGTTTTTTGTTTCTGCTAGCCAAATATACAGCTAATCCGCTTTGAAAATAAATATTTTATGGCAGCACCTTTTAAAAAAAACAAATGCGAGGTAAATTATAGCCACGAACATCTTTTATGTACTCACAGAAATAAATTATCCATTTACTACATTTTGGTTTCAATTTACGTCGTTACCTTTTGTCTCTACGAAATATAAATATTATGTCTGGCTCCGTCTAATATTGTTTGCGTAGGTTTTTAAATACGAAGGAAAAAGTACTATTTAAATCATGTTATAATGAATACGGTTCTACATTATTGTAAGTTTTAAAATCCAGAATTTAGCAAAGGAATATGCAGTGTTCCAGACAATTAGTGGTCATTGCTGCCAATAGATATATTATTGTGTAATCAACTCCAAAGATCATTGCAGTTCCATTTGAGGTCGATCAAAGTTGCGTTGCTGCCCCTAAGGATTAAGTTGGATTATTTCATGAAAGTGTTTCTGACACCATCCCCTTCAAATCGGAACACAGTAACGCATAAAATTGTTATATTAAAATAGAAATAGGCGTGACACTCATAACGCTAGCAATTTAGTCTTGGCAAACCATTTGTCATTCGCCTGTAAGTTTGTGATCAAAAAGAGGTAATAAGGCTTATTTTTTAATTTTTCGAAAAAATGAAATGTATCAAAACTCATTCCACTAAGTCCACTGCTGCGCTTTGATATTCTTACAAAGTACTATTAATGAAGCGTGAAACTCTCCCTCTTACATAATGTTTTACTAGCGTAAATTAAGTAGATAAAATTAAGTATACTAAATCACTAAGAAAGGTAAGACATGTTTCTTTGAAATGTTCTTCGCAAATTTGCCCCTGTATTTTCTTTAAACGTATGTTGAATTTAGCGGAGGGCTAGATTTCCCGTGGGACGCTCTTATCTACAATAATGTTGTGCCAAAAATAATATAATCTTCCACAAAAATTGTGTTGACTGCCCGCGTTAATACTTGATTTCGTAAATACGTTTTGAGTTGTAAACACGTTATGAAAAACTGTAGACAACAAAAAAAGATAAGCTAGGCAGTTATTTTTGTGACATGAAGTAAATAAGCATGCAATCCACCTGATAGTAAAGGTACGGATTGTGTGGTAAGGACATGCATGACCAACTATAAATTCATATCTGTTGTACGTTCCTATCCTTGAGGATAACGTTGTAACGATTTATATATTAGATGTATCTTCTTTATATTTTGACAATTTCACACGATGTGCTGACAATTAATTACATGTATATAATTTCGGTCTTTATACCTTTTGTAGATCTTCACCCTATATCTCTTAGGCTAGGTTTATTAGTTTTTATGACTCGATGGTTGTCTGACAGAGATCGCTATATGAGTGATAAACTATTTTTTTTTCAATAAAGTATTTAAGTTACTTTTGGTGTACCAGAAACAATTTTCTATTGTATTGTATTTCTCCAAACTAAATCCTAGTACAGCAATGCATTCTATTTAGTTGCGATATAGCAACCCATTGCTATAAGCTGCAAAATACAATATTTTCTGAAATACTGTGACAAAGGAATCAATAAACTCAATTAAATAACAATACCGTAGATTAACTAAATACATAACCACGTTATTTAAACAGTTTGCGGTTAAACTGAACGCTAATCTCAAACAGATACCTCGGAAATGCAATCAATTTCCAAGCTTTGAGGTTGATTGCGTTTGTCTTTGTCTTCCTGCTTCGAAGAATTAAATTACATTATTGGATAAGGGATATTATACCTTGTTTTTATTTTGGATTGGTAATCTTCTTATACTTTTGAAGGAAAGATTGTGTAATGTGAGATTATTACTCGCTCAAGTCCCCTCGGTGGCCTTACTGTCATGTCAGTCTATTGGAATATACTGATAAACACGTAACTTTCCATTCATTTTGTCGGGAAAATAGCCCCCATTTTACACCTGGTTTTATTAGAACAAGTTGTTCCTGTCGAATTGGCATGAAATTCGAGTTTCTTGTATCTGGATTATGAGGCCCATGGATCAAGGCGGAACTTATTCGCGTTAGCTATACTATTGGGATCCCATGGGTTCCAGAATTTGAGAGCTGGGTAGAAATAAGGTGTGGTTTAGTCAATAAAAGTCTGACTTACATCCTCCTCGCCCTGAGTCGAGGGAATTATTTATTACTTTCCACGTAGTTGCTAAAATTTCTTACAAACTCCTATATCCTGATCTAGCTAAATAGTCATTTCATGGTCTCCTGCTTAAGAATTTTATAAAAGAAGAAATTACTGCCTTTCACATCATCTACTGTGAAGAAACTCTTGTCTGGGTTAAAAAATGTACGACTGTCAGTTACATTTAGGAGCGAGAAGACCATCTTAGTAGCAAGGCTTCTACAATCTTACGTAGGACTTTAGTCCTATTTAAGATCTTCCACATATAGACTATGCAGTAGCGACCGGTCGGCACGAGGTGGTGTTTTATATGATAATTCTTCACATTAAAATTGTGTACTATTATTTATTAGTGTAACGCTAGGCAACCGTTTTTGTACTCTGGGTGTAATCTAGAGCTAACGTCAAACATAACCTCGGACGTAATCAATCTCGAAGCTGCCGGGTTGATTGCATTGCTCCATCTGTCTCCGGGGAGAATTTAGTGGCTGTTCCTTACACTATTACTGGACACTGAGAAATAATTATTGGCTGCAATGCAATTGATTTTATCAATCGATGAACTATATACAATCACTTTACTTACTTTATTTAGTGTGTTTTAACTGGGGCTGTGTGGGGGCGTCCATAACTATAGTGGATAGAGTAAAACGTGTTTTGGTAACCATTCCTTATTTGAGGAACCTAATATTTTTGTGTATAAATCGCTTCGATCATTTGACTTTATTTGAGGAGAATAAATTCTGTGAATTGTCTCCTTAATATTTAACGTTAATCCTTAATTTGTTAGGTCATATTGTTCCAGTTATAAAATACAGACACACGATATATTAAAATTTAACTTTAATATAAGTTACTAACTTTGACTATTGCCTTCGCTTTAATGTCAGAGGGGAACTTATAAATAGCTGGACCTCAATTATGGCAAGCGATCCTTACTTAATTTAATAGGTATCATTTCTTAAAATAACATCATTTAATAAATGTTGCCTAAGCCAAGGTTACCAATTATAGACTTCGATTTGTATGTCAAAGGGTAACTTAAAGACAACTGGGTCTATTGGAGTAAACGTTTCTTAATCAATGTGACCTATTTTAAGAAATTAGTACCACATTCAACAGTTTTTGGTGGTGATAAGAGGGTCGGTCCATATCTCGCTCAGAAAATTGAGATCGCTATAACTATACGATATGACCAACGTTCTTGATACCATGCCGCATGTATACGGACTCTCTCGCATGTATACCATTTAGCTTTAGCTTTTATTATTATTTTTAAGGTAGTAAATGTTATATTTAGGTTCATTAATTATATTCATAAAGTATACAAAATCTGATAATTATATTTTTTTTTTTCATGTGAAAAGAGTAGCATAAGAGCATGCAAACTACCTGATGTTAAGTATCCACGTACAATTGCAAATCTTGTCTGACTGACGGACTGAAATCTTATCTGAACTCTAACGTAGACACGTTGCTACTCCTGAGGACTAAGATGGTCGCCTTGCTTCAAAGTGTAGTCGACAATCACACCTTTCCAACCGAAACACAAGTAATGCTTTACGGCGGATCATGAAAGCGGCGGTGGTACCTCCCCCGTCGAACTATAGTTCTCTCACCTTTTTTTAGAATAACATTCTATTGCTTTGTATTCTATGGAGTATTGTCCATGTGTGGTATATTTGACGATACGGTAAGGAGCAGTTAGCCTTATAGATGAAAGCGAGTTTTCATTCCGCCGCATCGCTAAGATCTTATTGTGCAAGTACAAAATGTACAACCTTCCGTACACAGCCGCTCAAAGCGATCCTTCCGTTTCTCCGACGCGAGAGCAGCCAGCATCCGACGGAACACTTCCTGGCTCGAGATAGAGCTTCGTAATGACTAAGCCAGTAAGTCTATTGAAAGCCTTTTCATCTTATTTAATGTATCTACGTATATAATATATATCATACAATGTTCGCAAAGCCGGAACGAGAGAGAAGACAGAATTGTCGTTGGTTTTGAGAGACATTTGTGACGTAAAAATGTAGCAATATCTTTACTTACAATATACTTTTTTGATGCTCAGTTTGTTCTGATTTATACTTATTAAAAGTTATTTAATTGTATTGAATTTGAAGGCTTTCTGTCGCTCTTGAAAATAGACTATCAAAAATTATATATTTACCTTTTAGTTCAGTCTGTTATGAAAGAGCTTTATTTGTTTTTAATCTATAATTTAATTTCGTAACGGGGTCCTAGGCAAAGTTTTATCTGTGGTCGTCGGTTGTGTTGCTTCTCTCGTGTATTAAGATACCTTGCTACCTTGCTCACAAAAATACCATGTTGTAGGTAGTTATTGCGTATAATATATTCATCTGACTTTGTGGTTTCTAAACTTTCATATATTTGATCTAATTGTTAAAGTATTGATCGAAATATAAATTTCTAATGTCAACCGTTTGATCTAAGCGCACATTATCAGGGACAAGTGGTACAGAACTAACAGGTTTATATGAAAGTTTGACGTCGCAGTGGAAGTGTGCCACGCCACGCTGTTGCTCACTTATAGATCTTTGAATAGCACAAGTTTTCTCTTGCGGCCCTGCGCTGCATACATTTAACATTTTAACATTTATAATATCCATACCATGTAACATAAAATACTTTAAAATTAACTGTAGCAAAAGCGTAACCTAAACAATGTAAAGAAAGTCCGTGTCCATGCGGCAGGGTCCCATGAACAGTAGACAAGTTTTGCACTGAGTAGCGATCGCAATTCTCACTCAGACTCGACGGATCAAAGATTTTCCAAAGGCTGACTGGAACAAACACGTAATCACTACTAGGTGGAACATATTAGTCATATTTAAGATTTTTTAATTTTGCCGAAATAATTAATTATCAGTCCACTACTGGCACAGGTCTTCTATTAGAATTATAGGATTAGGCCATAATGTACCAAACTGGCTAAGTGCGGATAAATAGACTTCACATTCTTCTTCACATCTTCACACCTTTCAATTTTTTATTAATAACTCGTACAAGTACGCATAAGTACGTGAACAAGTTTCCTCGCCATGATTTCCGTCATTAATTTAAATTCACATTGGTAGATCAGGGGTACCAGAGTTCCAGGGAATCGAGCTCCGAACAGTAGGTCCTGACGACGGAGTCCGGACATCGAAACTGATGATTATTGAAGTTATTAAGAATTAAAAGAAACCAATAATCAAATGTGGAGTGAAATGAATAAAAAAATGTTTGGTAAAACATACATTTACTATTTTAATAACATACGTAAATGATAAAGGACAAATACATAATGAGTTTGGAGCGGTGGTATATGTACAAGGGGTATAAAATCACTCTGTCACGTCTGACGAGTTGGTCTAACCTTTGTGGGACACTAGTCTAGTGTGCCACAAAGGTTTACAGCAAAAATCCTTCATCCTATCACAATAATGTTATTTATTCTTGTTCGGATAAATAAAGTATGTCTTCGATACATACTGAGCGAGATCTTAAATAAATAATTTGGTTATTTGAAATAATCAACAACATTGAAGCATTCGATAACGTTTTCGAGTACTCGAGCCAAGCGTGACAGTTGTACCTAATTTTATTACGACGTTTCAAACTTACTCCTTAGGTTTTACCGTGATGAAATGTCGGCCCTTTGGGAATAACCTTATTGCTGCTGAGTAACCAGTAGCGAACCGAGCGAGCTATTTCGAAGATATCTTTATATTTACAAGCATAAAGACGTAACCATATAATGTTACCTTGAAGATTTTTTAATGCGTAAGGTAGAGCCGTATCTTGAAACTAAAGATTTTACGGTTAATATGGTAAAAAATTACATAAAGAACACACTGTGCTCGGACTTTACACTGAAACGACCAGTGAGATACCTCCGCCGCCTCCTTACTTTGCTTTGAAGAGATGCAGTTGCCGACTATATTTAAAATCGAGGTGACCATCTCTGTTCTCACGAGCAAGAACGTATCTGCGTTCAACTTCAGCCATATTGGAAGTTGTAAGTGGAGATGGACTGCTTTGACCCTCTTTCCCTTTGCTACTCACTTCGCCTTTGCCTGACACTTAATACTAATCTCACATATAAAAAACTATGCCTCTTGGATTAGAAAAACAGAAAATCAGTGGAAAACTGTAACGATAACAATGGTAAAAATAATATAATGTAGTAACATTTCCATAATTTAGACTATGTTTTACCACACTGGTCGAATACTTCACATACCTTAAGAATTTTGTTTCGTTAAATCAAATGGATTTTTCTAATACTATGTGCGTATTCTAATATTTTAGAAATCATAGATGTCTGTCAAGTTATAAAAAAATTAAAAACACTTGGAATAAAATAACAACTTAACAATAATAAAATATAAGATTTTAAAGTAATATTATTGCAGAGTTTATACCTTTTTCTATATAATAGGTACTCACGAGTAACGCTTTTTAATTGCCAATATTTCGAACCAGTTGCTGTTACACTTAAAAATATTAATACATGAAAATCCCATAGCACTTTAGTTAGGATATCTTCTATCTGTTGGCTGTATGACAATTTCCTTCACTCTAATACAGTTTGTCTGAAATTGCGAGGGAAGCTTTACGGACATTTCCAAATGAAGTAGGTAGTAAAGGCATCTGGATCTAGTAATAAGTCCTAAAACGGTTTTGCCGGTCTCCTAACTACGTTCGCTTTAAAGTTTCATAAGTAAAAGTAGGTACTACGATACTGGGGCATTACTAATCTCATCTGTTAAAACAGGCTTATTTTCGGCTTACTTCGAAATTTCGTATTTCCGAACACAATTGGAAAGGGGTGGCGCGTTATTGTTATGTCATGAAAGTGGAATGTGACGATTAATTATTATTCTTTCTTCAATAGCATGTAAATGTGTGGTGTTTTAAATATTAATTAAAACTTCACAAAAAAAAACCCGATTTAATCAGAAATTCCTACATTGTAATTTTTGTAAATATAAAAAATTTATGATTAAGTTCTAATACAGTGGTATACCAATGTAGTGATTTATTAATCTAAAATAAAACTCCATGAAATCAGAAATCCATACTTTATAAATAAAGATATGAATAAATCTTCATTACAGAATTGATAAGTTACTTCAACATAGTTTTTGCTCTTACTAGAAGCAAAGGATCGATTTCAAAAATAGAATTACACATACATTGCCACCTGTAAAGAACTCCTTATAGAACAGAAGATATACCTAAAACCGATCACAGATGCGTTGCGTGATAACAATCTTCAAGAGTAGGAGACTTATGGTTACCACATAGCTAGGTGACCGGACAACCACATTTTTCATCGTATCAAAAGAATTGGTTTGCACTAGAAATGGGTGTGGCGGTCGTACTTTCCAGCTCTAACCATCTTTACTAACACCGTGCTATGCGCAGAATCAAAACACTAAACTCAGTTCCAGCATGATTTTGAAACGGCAGTAAGACTCCTCAAATCATGCCGGCCTTCAAGCTGGATATAGAAAGACAATAGTGTTGAATTTTAATGTAACACCCACTAGATTAATACGAACAATCAATCATAGTCACACATTTCCGTATAATTTGAATAAAAAGTGAATTGGTATTAAAAATATTAAAGTACACATTACGTATGTACATAAATCAACGCATTTCAATCATCAGATAAAGACTAAGTATAAAATATTCACGTACAGTGAAATATTTTTGTTGATAAAATTGATTGAAATGGTATTTTCTACCCAAGCTTATCCTATATAAGGCAATCGATGCAAATTGAAATATAACATATTTTAATGTATTTTATCTCGAACCCTTATTTCTACATGATCTGACACATTTGATAGAATTTTATACTGATTTATAAGGTGATTTATATACTAAAACAAACTAGTTCTAGTAAAGTATCTTTTCTAAAGTAATAAAAGTAGAGTAGCGTGGTTGGTTTGTATCGGTGTGAGCGGTACGACAGGCAATCATTTACGAGCGAGAAAATATTGCACCCGGGCGAATCCTAACCGCTGAAGCGCATCTGTGCACTACTATTGTACTAGAGTGGCGTGCTATATTCAACTCGCTTTAACCTTTAGCTTAGAAAAATGTAAGCTCACACGTAAAAATATTGCTTAAAAGGCGACTAATTTAACGATTATTGTTTTGGTAATTGCTTCGGGGGACCAGGGGACCAGTCCTTAGGAGTACATATAGAAAACAATTTTGCCAATCGCATTCTAGAGCAAAACTACACATAGGCTTAAAACTGTAAGGAGCTGTCAATATTTATTACGATATGGTAAATCTGCAGATTTTTCAAATATTGTATTATTCAATGGTAGGCCTCATAATCCCCCGTAAAGCATTACTTGTGTTTCGGTTGGCGAGGAGCGGGTGCCGGCTACAATTTAAAGCAAGGCGACCATTTCAGTCCTCAGGAGTAGCAACGCAAAATTCGAGCTCAGATGGGATTTCAGTTGTGTTTGTGATTGTATGTCTATGGGCTGCGACTAATTAACATCAGATGGTTTGCATGCAAAAAAATCAATAGACGTAGTGATTTAGGAAAAAGGTTTATACGTATGTATATATATTACTTGCATATTATACTAGCGAAAAGCCGAGAAATTGAAAGATTTTTAGTTTGATATCGTAAAAGAAACCATGTGAATTCGAAGTGGATCGCAAATTGTGAATATAATTGCTTCGTCTATCTACCTCTCGTACTTAATTCATAAATAAGCTTTCTGATTTAGTTAATCTAATTCAAGCATAATCTACAACGCAAATTATCTACAATCATGTTCCATTATCACATTACAATAAGTAGGCATAGTAACTTTTGTCTGTCTTCATTTACTCAAACTCATAATGTAGTAACCTGCTGCTTCATTCGAATTTAACAAGAATCATCTTCTTTATTAAAATTCGTACATATTTTGTATACTACATTACCCCCATTCCACTTTCCACTGCTTCCCCTTTTCCTTTTGAAGCAACTCTTGTGTTTAGGATTGATAGGTGCTGTTGTCGGCTACACTTACAATCGAGATGACTTTAGTCCTCAGAAGAACTACGCACGACTCCAAATAGGACTTCAGTCTTTGAAGTTGAAGGTCCATGCATTGCAGTGACAACTCAAGATAGCACGTGCTGGTTTGATACTCTCCCCACTTAAAAATATGTGTACATGTACATGTATATACGTTTAACACGCAATATGTGTAGATTTAAGAAATTATGTCTTATATGTTATAATCGACCGTATTACGTATCATGCAGTGAATTGTGTAGAAATAAGTGTCTAAAGTAGCCTTTACACATGACATTTATTCAAAACCTTTATTTTTATCTTTACTTTATGATTAAGTATAATAATCGAATATATTTTAGATAATGGAATGAAAGATCACATAAGTTTTTTATGATGTCTTCTAATATGAATTATTAATGATAGATTTACAATATACCTTACTAATGAGAAACATTTGCATATTTATCTGTCGCAAAGATTACTAAAAAATATTAACATTATTAACTAGGGATTGACATTGTTTTCGTAGTTTTTTTTTATATAAAGTAATACGCGAATAAAACTTATTCCTTTTCAAGTATATTGTGTGTACGGAGAAATCTAAATATTGG
>DWON01001014.1:0-27105 GCA_018251015.1 Phocides pigmalion okeechobee | reverse complement strand
TAAAAAAAGGAATCCTGGTCCCACCAATCTGAGAGATCTCAAAAACGCGTTACAGGAAGAATGGGACGCAATTCCTCAAAATTTCATTGACGATTTAATTAGAGGTATGCCAAGGAGATTGGAAGGAGTCCGAAGAGCAAGAGGCGGCAGTAGTCAATACTGATGATAGCCATTCTATCAGACCAATACAATTAAAGAAAAAGTTTGAATACAAAGTTATTTTCTTTTTAAAAAAGTGTTTTTTTTTTTTTTTAAGTTTAATTTTTGTGATTTGGTGTATTGTTTGTCCATTTTTTAATTCTAAATAAAAGAAAAATAAATAAAATTCAAATAAATAAACAAAATTATCATAAATAGTTGTGTAATTTCATGTAATTTTGATGTATGCACCCTTTTTTAAGCGTTCCTCTAAGTTTGTCCATGAGTGTAGATCATTTTTATTTTAAAAAAGATTAATTTAAAATAAATATTCTTAATGTCAGGACATCCCACACAAATTATTGCTACACTTGTCCCCGGTCTCCTCTACCGAATTCATTAGATGTTACTCTAACAATCTGTATTTCACAACGCAGTTGTTTCTTTAACGAATTTGGTCCGATTAGCCGACGAGTACTATTCAGAGGTTTCTTTAAGTATTTATTAAGAAAAACATAAATTACAAAAATCCCGTATTTTAATCTCCAGTCTGAACTTTAATTTTAATAGCCTTTACTTTTGGGTATCCTATTCGGCGAAATACCTGCAGCATACATATGATGCTGCTGTGATTTGAGGAATCATTATAAAATCACTATACAGTCGCATAGTTAACTTATACAGAATTGGGTGGTAACTTATACAGAAAGGGTGCTGACATTGTGTTAATTTCACCGGCACATTATAACAGCAGACATGTATGTATTCTAGTTTGTAGAATGTAGATAGCCTAGTGATTAAAATAGTATTTGGGAAGTACGGGGTTCAAATCTCTTGTATGCACCCTAAAGTTACGAAGGTGTATAAGTACATATTAGAAATGTGTTATCGCTTATTTTAAGAAACACATCGTGAGAAAATCTACAAGCCTGAGAGCTCTACAAAAATTCTCAAAAGTGCTGGAATCCTAACTTGGTCAGCATGGTAGTCCATGGTCTAACCTTTTCATATTTTGAGAGAAGATACGTGACCAACAGTGGGACAGCAATGGGTTAATGACATTCTAATTTTTTTGACGGTAGTCCTGATGGGTATCATCGTAGCTGATGGATAAAAAAGTATATAAAAGCATCAGGGTATTGTAATTTTGTTTTTCTATTAGATAAAAACTGGGTACAGTATTGCATTATTATATTTCCTAATTTTGCAGATTTAACAGATATTAATTAAACTTACAAGTGGTGGGAAAACGTAATAATTAGTTACTTAGTATTAACGAGACTGCGTCATGTAGAGGCATTTTTTCGTACCAACGTATCTATTATTTTAGTAAAAACATGGAAGAAATAGATGCATCTTATTGTTTTTGTAAGGAGAAGTAAATACGTAAACTTAATTTACCATTTGTTTCACACGTCCATACTTGTATTCATATAAATAAACATATGTGTTAATTATGTATTATGTTGTAATGAAATCATTTGAATCGACTTGGTACTTTGACAAAAATGTATATGTAGATACATCCATCCATATTAATTGTATATTTAAACCCTATATAAGTTATGCTAAGGTATATAGACTTTATTTTAGTGGAGCTTACGGGCAAAACAAGCTTATAAAGCTCATTAGGCCCCTAGGTTAGAGTGACTCAAGCGAGGTCCCAAATGGTGTTAACAACCATGTTAAGGTTATGGACTATTAAGTCATAGTTTCTATCTTATTTAATCAGCACCGGTGCAATTGGTACTGTGGTTGATATATCAGTTGTATCAATCATATAAAAGAAATGTAGGTCGATGTTTACAAACATTCAGAATTATATACCATGTTACAAAAATATAGTAGGTAAAGCTAATTAAAGAAGCTATCGACCGCCAAAATCTTGAAAACTCTAGACACAATACACGTTCGAAATCTGATGGGACAGTTGTCTACAGCATTTTCAACTCATAAGCAGATGCACCGGGATTATTCGTATCTCGAAAGTCTCTCTAAGCCCGGGAGTAAGCATAGTTAAAGAAATAAACACCACCTGGATCATTAATATTATTTTATAATTGCAAAATTTTACAATGCTGTAGGAACTGAAAAGTAGGAGGATAGATTAGCCTTATGTCTTGTGTGATTCGTGGAATATTCATTTGATTTGATTTTTTCATTGATAAAATTGGAAATACAAAATTACCCTTTAGTTAGTATTATTAAAAATGTTGAATTTTTTAAAATATGTGTGTATTTGTTTTTAAAAATCAACATCAACTTTTGTACATGGAATAGGATATACTGAAATAATTTTCTTTTTATCTCGAGCTTTATTTTATAATTTTGATTCAAAAAGATCTAACGTCAAAAGAAGTTAATCTACTGAACGTAAATAACTACAGAAGCGGTTCTGTTCGTGATGTATATATACTTGTTAAGCAAGATCTAACACACTTGTCGGATATTTTGAGAAATAGGCTGGTAATAAACATAGCAATATCTGTATTTTCAAAGCTAAAAAAAGGCAATTACAGAACAAGCAATGATACGTTTCCTCAAAAAATAACAATAAGTATGTATAATTAAGAACAACATGATGTAACACCGCGGTTTTATTGACTATTAGATTCATATCTTGTTGTTACAGTGCCGAATTTAATGGAAACAGAATAGTTGACCTTCTTCTTAATTAATTAATGCTGATTTTTACTGATTTACCACTTATTGCAATATTTTAGAAAAATACTCGTATTAAATGAAAAAATATTAATATTATAAACTGAATCACATCTACTTTGTTTTTATGAATATTTGATATATAATTAAATATATATAAAAATAATTTTACAAAAGTAATTATAATATTTAATAAAAATAAAAAATGTATTGCGTAATATTTGAAAACAACCTGGCCTCTTCAAATAAACACCAGGGAATGGGTCTTTGCCCAAATGTGCCCATAATAATAGCAGCATTGCCTTTTGGATTAACAATATGTTATCAGAAGTTAATTGTTTCTTGAATTAATGGTGAATAACATAGTGAGGGAAAGCTGTGTGTACAATGCCCTTAAAAGCGTGTGACGTCCACCTATTTTGATTTACATATGATTATTTTCCTATAGTCAGTTTGATGGATATAATGGGTTTACCATTTTGAAAGAAGATCCATAACCGAATTTATGACAGTTAATCATAATAATGTTGATATTGTATGTTTGTGGAACAATGAAGTTTTATAAAGTTTCTATATAAATATATTAGAAAAGCTTGTGAACTATCTATTTCGTTTAATTATCATAATTTATTTCTGTGCATGACAATTTTGCAGAAATAATCGTTTTTTTATGTGGTCGTGATGATACGTCCACTGTTCGACCCCTAAGGGCACAATTTATGTTAACCAATTCCTCTTATAACTTTAAGACTTATCTATTTGTCTTATAATCAATTATTATTCGGCTTTTTATAAAGAATTTACCGTATCTGTTACTTACTAAAATTAAATGGATTGAACCAAATAGTTCAGTAGTGTTCAGTAGTGACTTTGCGTCTTTGCTTCATTTTTGTATTCTTTTATTTACTTTCTGTTAGTAGTTATGTAAGCCATTAGATAGGTACATTTTTCGAGTCTAGTCTATAGTTAAAAAGTCTGTTTGCAAATTTAGTGAATTACTAAAAAGCTTAAGAAAACATTTTTTCTCGTGTAAATAAATTAATAAATTGTAATTTAATTATGGCCATAAACCAAGATCACACGCAAAGTTTCCTAGTTAAAGAGCTATAGACCGGAAAAATAATTTCAAATTGATATATCGCCACTAAACATAATATGAAATTGTGACATTATTATGATAACGAAAGACTATTATATATTTAGATTCAGGACTACGTTTAAAATTTTATTATTCCTTTATTTTTAGGGGGGCTCGTGCAAGTAGAAACAGAATGTACAAAATAACCTTTATTGGTGTTATACATAAATATTAATTGACACTGTATTTTTATTACAATTAAATTCATTTGTATACCTTCAGTAAATGAACTCCTCGATGTACATTACTGTAATATTGCTAGCATTAACAAATTGTCAGTGGTAGTTGTCTTAAGTGAGGACAGTATATGAGATGACAAACATGTAATAGATGGACGGAAATATGAAATTGGAATTCCAATAGTTAATACCATTACAGAACTCGTAAACATAATTCTTGCAATATTGTCGAAACTACCTGTAATTGGGCGGATAATATCTGTGTATCGTAGCATGTAACATTAACTGTAATTTTGGGTTGAAATTGCTAAATGCTCTCTTCGTGCTCTACGATCATTGGTGAATATGAGCATAACTCGGTTAACAACGATTGGTAGGTAAAAGGGACGTGTGTAAGACTCACGTTTGAGTGATGGCATAACAAAAAATCTCAGCACAAAGCAACCCTGCTGCCTATAAATGGAATATTCAGATCCCACGCAAACAGTAGCAAACTGAGTACAAGCAGTGCAGTCGGATCTCAACATCCAACTCATAAAGGTAATAGAATTTTAACTTCTTAATTAGAACCACAAAAATTGTTAATTTAAACATGTTACAGTATAGCATTGGCTATTCTTACAACTATGAGTTATGTAAACATTTCATATTTTACAATATATTTATCTATGTTTATATGATTTGTATAGCAATTATGTTAGGTATTCGTTGACAACTTAAATGGTACCACTTAAGTCCACATTGTTTAAAAGACGGTAGTGTTGTGACCCATAACCGTTACAAATAAGACATTACTTATAATAACTGTTACTTGTTTTCGTTTACGTATGGCAATTTAGTTGTTTCGGTGCATAGGTTTACAATACCCTAAGTAAATATAGTAGATAATACTGCAATCCTACATACATGACGTTGAAGAGTTAGAAATGAGTGTACAGGCCAGATGATAAGTAACCATTATACATCCACAACCAACTATAAACAAGATTGGAGACCTATCTGTGGTCGAATGTAGATTTGTTACTCTTGAGGTCTACAATGATCGTTTCCCTTGATTTAGAATATCTCCACGGCAGAATATAAGGAAGGCGGTGGTACGTCTCCTCTAGAACGACTTTTCAAACACCTTAACTATGCAGACTATAGAAAATATAAACATTTTTATAAACATACTTCAAATTATATAGATACTTGTTTTTACCCGCGGCTTCGCTCGCGTTGAAGCCCTTAGTTAAATATCAAAGATCATTGCAGCGAGTAATAAATACAACAATAAACTGGTACTTAATCTCAAAGATAAATGATGTAATTTTAGTATTGCTTATAAGTAACTAAACAAAATAAATTGAAATATACAAAAAATCAAGACATTTGATGACAATTGAAGCTAAAGTCAATAAGATATTAATTTGAAGGCTTTGAGAAATTCAAGTTTTTTGACAAATAATAATGTCTGCAAAATAATTTTTGAAAAAAAAATTGGAAGTAAAAAGTATCCTATGTACTTTTTAATACCTCTAAGAATATGGGAACACAGTTTTATAATACTTTGTTGAGTAGTTTTAGTAAAGCGTAACAAATAAACTTACAGTCACATTTATAATATTACTAGCGACCCGGCCCAGCTTCGCCCGAATAATAGAGTTTATATTTACTTATATTATTTTTCTTTCATACATTCGTTCTGTCATTAACTACTACTTGCAAAAAGTAACAATTACAAACATCCATTTCGAACGAGATAATTACTACATTGAATTTAACTAATCTAATTTCTCACCCAATTCATAAACTTTGTTTTATAATAGTTAAAGAAGTATGGATTAGTATGGATAGTATGGATAGTATATCTTTAATATGCATTGCATCGGATGTTTGAATTTACACAAGTTTTCTTTTAATTTTAGATGATTCGTTTACTGGGCTGTGCGCTTCTATGTGTGTTGGTGCAAAGTGATTCTCCACCATACAGGCCCGGATTGGGGCCTTATGCACATGCACCGGGTTTCGTGCCTCCGATCAATCCTATTAATTCTGGATCTCCTTTATATCCTTACGCCCCGGGACGCAACCCTTTGATACCTGGGTACAATAACCCATTATACAACCCCGGTGCGATTGTACCTATACTCACCTATTCTAGTGAGCGCGACATTGACAACAGCTACTCGTACAGGTAATTTTGGTTATGAATTTTCAAAATAAACATTCACCGATTTCACTCACTGTTTCTGTATCAAACGCTCCATCTTTCGAGTTATAGTAATTACTTGAAGGTTAAAAAGAGTTCTATAAGAATCATTATTCTATTCGAATTGTAAGTTTAATGAATTCTTTATTTACAGTTTTTCTACAGCTGACGGTAAACAAGCGCAAGAGAGCGGATTTTTAAAAGACAGATATGTTGACAATAATGGTGATCCACAAGGGACTCAGGTATATCATTTATTTAATTTTGTAAATACAATATTCAAATGTATGATGTACAGGTAGTGAGAGCTCAGTCATTACATTCTCGCTTTATGGAGTCCAGGGACCAAATACCTGTCACGTCTGATTATTCGAAGTTACGTGCATATTAAAAATTGTTTTATCATTAGTCTTAACGCCGAAGGAGATCATTGTAAAGAATATATATTACGTATAATTCTAAAAAATGTATCAAGACTAACAATCCACATATGGGGGGTGTAAAACATTTTTTTTATTTAATAAGAATAGCATACAAGCACCTGAGGTTATGTAGTCGGTGCTTTTTATATAGATGCGTTACTACTCCTGAGGATAAACCGAGGTCTGACCCTAAAACAAGAGTTGCTTCATGACGGATTATAAGACCGATGGTGGTACTTCCCCGTCAAACTATAGTTTTACAACCTTGCAAAATTAAGAATTGTATTACATATTAAGATTTTTTCAAAAAATATTAAATAAGATTAAACTTTTTATATGTTCATAGTTTAATTAATAAAAATATATGTAGGAATCACTTATATGACACGCAGTCATGTTTAATCCCATCATTAATTTTCGACAGGTGGTCGAAGGTAGCTACGCTTACATATCACCTGAAGGAACACCTATTCAAGTTAACTATGTTGCCGATGAACACGGTAAGCGTTATTTAAGAGGAGGAGGTATATTACAGATTTTTTATATATTATAAGAACAGCAAACAATCGTGCAGTCACTTAATGTTAAGTTATCGTTGCAGTTATCTGTGGTCGCATGTTGACGCCGTAGTAATTTTTAGTACTGAGATTACCTTGAATGTTAGTGTAGTAAAAAATGTTTTATGGCAGATTATGAAGATAACAATGGCAGCTCCTGAAATAGCTATAGTTCTGTGATCCATATTGTAAATAGTATATTATATGTCTGTAACTTCATTAAGTTTAAGTACGTGATTTAAGCAACATGTTTTATAATGACATGGTGCCTGTACTAAAATAATTATAAGTAATCTGTCTATTTACAACGTATATACCTTGAGCCTACAAAATATAATGCGAAAAAATTCAACGAATTATACTATTCAGTGCCGATAATTACAAGGATGATTGAATTCACCGCTGCGTGACAATCGATCAATTACCGATATTAAAGAAGATAATGACACATGCTGTATAAGGCAGGGCAGAATGTCATGCAGGCAAATTTTGTACATTAAGTAAATTCACAATCGCGAATCATTAATGATTTTGTGACTTGTCATATTTATAAGTATAGACGTGTCTACTTGATATGGTATATCTGTATATGAATCATACTATCAGTTCCAAAACCACCATTATTATTAGTGGGATAATTTTGTAATAAGATATTTTGTGACAGTATGCATATTATATATAATATTTAGTTGTATCTCAATACTCAGTTTTTACAATCTTTTTTTAAAATACTAAAATGAGTCGTTTTTTTACATCCTAGTAGTCTTTATTATACAGATATCAAGTTGTCAATAAAAAAATGTTTCTTTGTGTCTAGTTAGTTACCTTATTCACAAAATCGTTTGACCTATATAAATTATTATCTACAATAAATTTACGGTTGATCTAGGAATACATACAATAAAATTCTAAAACTCATGCGAAGTTTAAGAAATCGAACTTATGGCTACATTCAAATAAAAATTTCTGATTTACAGGTTTCAGGCCATCTGGCGTCCACATCCCAGCGGACGGAAAAGCTGTGCTACCTCTTACTCCAGCTGCTTTGAAAGATCCTAAGGGAATATATGATCCTCTTTACAACCAATATAATCCCAATAACTATCGCAATCCCTACTACAGTCAATACAACAACCCTTTAAATTCAAGACCTTATGATCCCCGTTTTCCCCTCGACCCACGATATCCCTATGACCCTAAATATAATTTATACAACCCTTATCGGCCTTGGGGACCAAATAAGGTAGCTAAAGACGAACCAAAGAAAGAAACTGCCTAAACTTTGTAATCACGCGACAATAAAACTTTATTCTATAATTTATGCAATGTAAAGTTTTTCAATAAAATAATAAATTCATTTTTTAATAAAATAAATACTTTTTACATAATTATTATATAAACCTTATCAATACCCTTGTCAGAATCTTATTTATAATTTTTAGGACCTACTCGTTATTGGTATATTTTACCAAAGAATATTCATATTATTTATGTTTATATTGGAATATAATTATAGGCATTATTTTACGAACCATACTGATCTATTCTATCGATGTAACATTGAAAATATTTTTCTATATGTAAGTTAACATTTTATTTACTCATAATTTTTAACACACTGGTAGGACGATTCTTTCGATATATATAACATTTTTATATGAACAAAATGACCAACATAGAAATATAAGTCGAAGGGCAATATTTTTCTGTGTATGAATACTCGATGAGGCAAGATCAATAAATTTTTGTTTTAAAAAACCTTGTTGAAGTGTGTCACACGCGCATATTTGCAACTGGTTTGAGAGATCTGACTGCAGTGATGCTCCTGCGAGGTAAGGTTAAATCTGCAAATTTTTGTGTTACATCATTTTTGACACTCGCTTACTTCTCATTTTTGGGGTTCCGCCGAAATTACAGGGACCCCAGGAGTTCGGTATCATTCTTATTAAGTATTTTTTAATGTGACAAGAGTACCAAACGAGCATGTAAATCACCGGATGTTAACTAGTCGCACCCTATAAACATCCACGTACAACCACAAACACGACTGAAATTCTATTTGAGCTCGAACATAGACACGTTGCTACTCCTGAGGACTAAGTTGATCGCCTTACTTTAAAGTGTAGCCGACAACGGCGAAATTTACGTAGGGGTTAGTAGTCACTGCTAAAATTTATTACCAACTCCGTATATAATATGAAACCCACATGAAGTCATCCACAGACTCGCTGTTGGGAAATGCAAGAATTACTTCACACTAGAAATAGGTGTGGCGGTGATCCTTCTATTGTCAGACTGCAGATTCTATCACTTTGCAATTATTTTATACTTTGTTACATAATTGATTCCATTACAAGTCGTATTAATGTAATGATGTTAACATTTATTACGAGCATTGTCATTCAAAACTTAGTATTGCTTACTGAATGCTAATTTATTGAATCAAGTAAATTTGACCCATATATCGAATTGAAGTATCCTGTGGATATGAATATTCCCTATAAATATGTTTTTTTACCATACGAATTATTTGTAAAGCGTATATTAATAAAGCCTTTAACTCTAGTTCGTAACTTAGTTCATAAGAAAATATTACAATTACTATGTTATTGCTACATCCAAAACAGCATCAACAAAAACTATTTCCACCCTAACATGAACTTGTCACAATTAATCTGTATTTAAATAATTATGAGATGAAATAATATATTTATACACGTTGACAGACAATTTTACTCAGGTATTATAAATTTGTCTTTAGAACTTATTGTTCTCAACCTTAACACATGCTCCTATGTTTTCTATTTGTACTCGTCACATTCCTTCTAATAAGACAGACTAAATGTGTTTTTAAGAAGCGTTTTGAAACGTAGTTTTACCTTAACACTTAAACCGATTGTATAATATATTTATTGTCACTAAAATTGTTTTTAAAAATTAATTTTGGCAGGGCGGTGGTAAATTTCTGTCGTGTCCCATAAATGTGCGACGGTAGGAATATTATTTTTACAAATTTATAACTCATACGCTGTTGTCGTATGACCATATGCATCGAGTCAAAGGGACTTACCGCGATGCCTATCCTTTGTGAGAAGAGATCATAAAGTATATACCTACATCGCATCACGTCGTACGTAATTGACACAAAATTTTTTGTATAAATACGGGGGGTTAAATCGCAGTGCATCATTCTGTTCCTGGCTTTCTATAAGTACTTACTTAAAAGTGCAGCTTATTCACCATGAAGTGCATTGTGAGTATTTTAGGATTTCTTTGATTTCATAGAAAAGCTAATTATTATTCAAAAAAGTACTTGTTAAACATAACTTCGAAAACGTAGGGTGAAATTCGGTTTCCTTATTTTATCATAGATAAAAATACGCAAACCGTAGATATTTGTTCATAATGTAGTGTTTATAAATAGTTTAGGGCTTTGTTTTTTTATTTATTTAAATAAATGACTGACCTTTTTTATCTATCAGGCCTTCGTTCACTTGTAGTTAGAATGAATATTTCTTAGATTTTTGTAGCTAAATTTGTTAGACATCTGAAACAAATCCATCATTTCAAGCAGATCATAAAAAGACAGTCAATCTTTTATTACAGAAGAATAATTTTAGCGTTTAGAAACTACGTTGGCTTAAATCTTAAACTTATTTCTTATGTTGATACCAATGCTTCGACGTATGTCTCATTCTGCATTCGGTTGGAATACAACCTAATCTTAAAGCACAAATACCTTATAAGATGATACTGACTCTACAAATATTTCTAGCATTTAGTAGTAGAGATTACTTTTATTCTTTAATGAGGTAATAATTCCAATTTAATTTTTAGGGGTCTTACGGCCAATTCTATCCACGATTCCTAATAAAATTTTAGCATAAGGCCTTGACATTTGATAGATGGTAGATCAAAGAGGTACCACTGCCGCCCTCATGATCCGCCGTGAAACAACTCTTGAGTTTCGACTGAAAAGGTACGGTTGTCAACTATATTTAAAAGTCAGGCTACCATTTCTATCCTTAGCAGTAGAAACGCATCTACCTACGAGCTCACATAGGACTTCAGTCGCATATGAGATTGTATGTAAACATTATGAGGCCTCTATGGTCGTTTGCTCCTCTTCTCATATAAATGTCCAACTACATGTTTGCTTCTTATTTGCGTCATATTAATAATATACTAATAACTTATAGGTTTACATTAGCAAGCTGAGCAACAAGGCCTAATTGTACCCATTAAATGTCTATTCTCTCCATACTTTAAAGAAGCCTATGAACATACTCCACTACGTTGCTTCAATAGTAATTGTTGGGAATACTAGAACGTGAAAAACTCATCTTCGGATAGTTTAAAACTATTCTCAGAGTCTTTATCAACAATAACCGAAATCGATATAACGAGTTCCTCGAAGCGTACATTAAAATCTCTAGCGACGTCATCCAACTCCCGTCCACATCCGATATTGCATCATAAATCAGTCGTACAAACCCAAGTGTACAAACCGCTCTGCGCTTTTCCCTTTTGGTATTTCGTTATTTTCCTTCCTTGAATAGTATTTTTTTTGCAAAACATTATAAGTAAATATAAAAGGAAAAAGAAACAGTAAAACTTTACTCCTAGTTAGGTTTAAATATGTAATTACAAATTAATAATATCTACTACGAACATTTTAATTATCAGATCAAATAACATTTACAAATAAATTTGGGCTTTACAACTACAATCTTGAAGTAAAGAATTTATTCACCCTTCAATATTTTTTATCTTTGTTTTAAATGCTGCGTGTGTGCATCAAATCTGATCTTTAAATACGTGAGTAAAATTTTAAATGTGTTCGATAATCTGTTTTCTGCCTTTCCTGGGGATTTCATTAAACTATTCCATCGTCAATTTTCGTTCAAAAATTGTATTAACTTGGGCAATGTAGCTTGAATATTGAATAAAAAAAATTAACTCGTATTTCAAGCATTATGTTTGAAGATACTTAATATGCTCAGCTTCATTTGGTTGTCTCTTCTAATAATTATTCTGACTTTGTAGTTGTGTATATTTTAACACAAATCAGAACATACAAGGCTATTTTGGTACAAACGTAATATTTATTTTTATCTTGTAAAGTTTTAAAGTACCTTATTATATTATGTGTAGCTACTGGGATATTCTATTATGGAGTAACGAAAGCTATTAAATTCACTAGTATTGGTTCCATTTTGATTTAGTTTTCTATCATGTGACAATAAATTGAGAGAGAGTAGTTTTGAAACTTTAGATTTCAAAGAACGTAACGTGTATCGGACCATGTCAATTATGTTTTTACTTTTAAGTAAATTTGAAGATTGTATCTTATTGAATTGAAAAATCTATTGTTGCTCCTTGGGGGTAAACCGATTCGTATAACGTGATTGCAAACATCAATACATTAAATGTATAAGCGCAGTTTCTATCAATTATTAATGTACATAAGGAACATATCTATTTTACTAACGAAACAATATTTTCATTCATTTTACTCCATATATAATTATTAGTATTCCAAAATTACATATTTCTACAACACTTATCATATTCGATATTATATTTGAGCGAAGCGTCCTGTACAGGCAAATTTTAAAATATTTTTATAGACATATTCTTTTGCAGATTTTTTTCACATTTGTCGTCAGCGTGGTAGTGGCGGACATCAGTTTCCAACCATTCCAGTACCAGCAACAACAACAGCAACAACAACAAACATATACTACAGAGACTATTCCTATAATCCGGCAGGAGCAGATCATAAACCCTGATGGATCTTACAAGTGGAAGTAAGTGCAATCTTCATATGTATTTAACAAGGCCTATTGCAAGTTAGAATTTTACCACGCGTATGCACAATATTCTCTCTTTGCTATCCCACTATTGGTACTGGCTTCTTTTGAATAAAAAGGGTGATAGCCCACCGCGTTGACCAAGGGACTGTCACCCTTCGTACGAACTTCAAACAAAGTTTCAAACATAACTTCGAATGAAGTCATAGTCCTATTCGTATAGTCCATCAATCTAAAGCATGTAGGTTTTCTCACGATATTTTCATTCGTCGATAAAGCAGCAAGTGATAAAATATTTTTAATACACACATAACTATGAAAAACCAGTGATGCCAAGTATTCTCACCCTGGAACACAGGAACCCTGTAAAACTGGGTGGAATCATTTCACTGGGCTATTTCCGACAGAAGATATTTTAGTGTTATTATAACAAAATTGCTTTCTTACAAAAAATTCCAGGGATTCCTAATGAGTTAGAGTAGAGCCGTTAGAGTTCGCCCGGGGCGGTACCACCACCACTCTCATAACCCGCCGTAAAGCAACATGTTCTTCATGTATTGTGCTTCGGTTGGGGAGGTGTGATTGCCGGACACACATTATTAGAGGCGACCATCTTAGTCCTCAAGAGTAGGGACGCATTCGCGACCATCCTTAAATAGAACTTCTGTTCTATTTGAGACTGGAGAAAAAACTTTACGAATTTTAGTGTTCATACTTATGAGGTATTTACAATTATTGTTACCGTACTAGGCAAGTTGAGAGTTTAGTTCAAAAATGTGATAAGCCTTTATAACAATAATTCTAGAGTGAAGAGAGTTTAAGTATTGTGTTCAGTGATGTGTTTAAGAATTGATGATTAAAATTTGCATAATGGGGATGTAATAAAGTCAAGTATCAAGAAATATTTTTATACCTACCGTTTCTTTTACATTTAGTTATGAAACTGGCAATGGTATTACGGCTGAAGAACAAGGTTACATCAAGAATCAAGGAATTCCAGAACAAGAGGTCCAAAGTGCTCAAGGACAATACCAGTACACGGCGCCTGATGGACAGGTATAGCATTATTTTATATCATCACTTCTGTTAATTCTAACCAAATTGTAAAATATTATAATATCATGTGTGCCAAAAGCAAAAATAATTTTCTGTATGATACGCAACTACAATAAAATAAAAAAAGTAAGAATAATGAAATTATTTGATTGCTACACATGAATAGTTTTCCAATGCGCCTGCGTTTAACTTTATTAGAAAACCCATGTTTTATTACTCGCGTATGGTTTTAGGCGCTTGATTTATTCAATTGTAGTGCTGATTCTTGTTACAATAATTATGAGTATGATATAAATATTTTTAACGAATAACATTTGTAATCGCTTGCTGGTCAAACACCTTATTACTACGTTAGAAGTTTTATTAAATAGCATTTTTTAAAATATAATTCACAAATCAAGAAACTCTAAGTAGCTACTCCAGTGTCTACTGAGAGTTTAAAGGTTATAAGTGCAACCAAATCTATTAAATGTGGAAGATTTTAGTAATAAAAAGGCAGACAAAAAAGTTATAAATTTGACCTTCAGTAAAGTTCACACAGGTCGGATGTTAAATTAATTTGTATTGAATAGCTACCTATGTATATTCTTGAATCAAATAGTAAAAAATAAATTATACCGTATTCGACACAAAACAATTTGAAATTATTAACGTATATAACGTTCCAATATCCTAATTATATTATAAATGTGTGTGTATGCTTCTATGTTCCATTTTCACTTCAAAACAGCTCTTAACCGATTTTGATGAATTTTACCATAAAAATGATACCTTGAAGATGCCAAATACATATTGTTGCTAACAATTTCATAAAAGTACGTAACATTCCTTCCAGGTGATAAATCTGCAGTATCTAGCCGATGAAAATGGTTTCCAGCCACAAGGTGCTCATCTGCCCACATCGCCACCTATCCCTCAAGACATCCAGAAGGCGTTGGACTATTTGGCCACATTGCCACCTCAAACTCCTGACAACAGAGAATTTAGAAACAAGTAAATGAGAATTTTAAAGAAATTAATGACCAAATAGTCTATATTACAACGAGGTTCAAAGATTAAAGTAAATACTCATGTTTTATTAAAAAAACAAAATGTTGAAAAAATGTTACATAAAAATGCTACCTAGCTTTAAGTTATTTAGAAATTGTTATTATGACTTCGCAGCAATTGGGAATAAAATTATTGCTGATGTTATTTGGTTGTTTATTTTTACAAATAAATAAATATTATAAATCAGTACGTCAAGGAAGCATGTAGAGATTTATTGAATATTACTGGTCGTTAAAATTGTATAGGTATTGTAATCAACTCGTGAGAATCACAAGAGTCATTTTCAGTACACGTGAATCAGGGTTGCCAATAGAACCATTTTTGTTGGGTTGCTAGTAGTATAACTGTAGTATTGTACTTCGCTTATATTGGTATGAAGTATATATATATACAGACGAAAAGTATTTTGTTTTAATGTGAACAGATCAACTTTTGGAGAATAATGAAGAAAAATGGGAATCAAATAAATATAATTTATTAACACTCAGCAGATCATCTTTTGATTAATGGAATATGCGCGTTTCTGTTGCATATTCTGAAAAGTATTGTAATGAAAACTGTAAAATACTGTAGTTTAATAAACTGTAGATTATTGGCAACCTTAGTTGTGAAGAGGCGTCAGGCGGACCCCGTCTAAACAGATGGAGTCTGATAGGCGCCGACCTCTTACTCAACAACTGGTCTGTTCACTTTCCCTGCAGCGTGTCAAGGTCGCGCGACCATCACATCGCCATAAACTTCACATAACACTTACATGTTACTCATATCTCGGATACTTCTCGAATACTTACCTGTACTCCCGCCGACTGTGTTGAGACATCTGTCTGACAGACAACTCTATACGAGAATTGGCCTCGAGGAAGATTGATAGCAACAGTTCCTTAAACTAAAATGAATAAATGTAATGCTGGATTCATATTTTTAAATGAGTTTACGGGGTTATTATAAAAATTTACAAAACGGTGCTTCCTCTACGATAAAATTGATTTATTTGTCTGCATTTGTAGAATTATATATGTAAATACATTTCGATGCTTTGTCAGATCATTATTAAACATTATCAGAATCAGAATTATATGCATAGGACATAATTTCAATATTGTATGTATATACCTATAAAAGGAATCCCCTGGACCATTACACAACCATTTAATCGTAAGGTACTTTACAGTTACTGATAACAATGATAAGATAATAACAATAATAAGAACTAACTGCAAAGTCAGGATTTTCATATATATGAAGAATTAATAAGTATGAAGAATAACTGTGATATTTGCAATTTTCAAATTTATTATTTATTAAATCAAAGTTCATCTATTGTAATTACATTTCTCTATAAAGTGTATAAAATAACCCTACTAGGAATCCAACTTAATAAATAAATAGTGACGTTTGCAACGAATATTGTAACAAGATGTTAGTTCAGTAAAATCATATTTTGTCACATTTTCCCGTTGGCACTCTTAAAACGCATTAAACGTAACCTAGCAGCGAAGACAAATGTTACGTCTCCCAATTCGACTGCAATGCGCTTTGTTTAACCTAAGTCTACATAACCGGTGCTAATTAATGAAATGAACCAACGACATCCTGACATTTGAAGCGCCTCACGACCTCGGGCAGATCGACGACATTAACGACCCACGGTCGCAAACGTGACCATTGTCGATTTAAAATGTTACGTGGAATTTATAAGTAGGATTCCTATTAGTTGATCCTGTTTTAATCGTGGAAGAATAAAATTGTTATGTGATTTTAAAAGATTTTACATATTAATTTATCACTTATTCCTATTATTTTTGTATTCGGTGACCCGTTGACCCGTGTGGCGCAATGTTGACCATACTGCTTCGACATACGGTTTGGTTCCGGGTTCAATTCCCGGTCAGGCAGACAGGTTAATGTTTAATTTAGTTTCTTATTTAGCATAGTTGTTAATGTATTCGTTTTTGCATGTACATCACAATATTAAAAATAGTTCGTTTGGAATTAAATGAATGAACTGTGACAACTATACTCAAATTATACCAATTTATCATTAAATCGTGAGAAAAGAATATTTCAATAAGGTTGGTTTTATTCACGCTACAAGTGGCGAATACAAATAGAACTAAAATCTGTGGTAATGTTTTTTATGTTTAAGGACTCATCCGATATTAACAAAGAACTTTAAAATGTCAAATGACTTCATCACATTATCATAATCATACATCAGCGAGGCTCATACCACTCCCAACAAATAGATATTCATGCAACGAACCAAAATCCGCCCGTTGTCATTCTATTGACTAAAATTGCCTACAATCCGATTTACATAACATATATGAGTAAAATCTTTTGTTGTCTGATACCTATTCATGCAGACGATTATTATATAAGGTTGCAGTCCATTATCTGTATAAATGGGGCAGTATTGTTAAGGTGTACATACATGTTATAGAGCTAAGATTGATGTGTTACATACATGTTAAATGTTAGTAACGTACTACATAAATAGAAGATGTTATTAATATTTATTTAACATAACATTATCCATTCAATAAAACTAGCTTAAGTGGAAACTTTCTCTCTATGCTCCTACTTTGATTCGATCAAAGATAAAGGTTAGGTTAAAGAATTAAAAGTTGGCTTAAAGGATTTTCATATCCTGGGGAAGTAATTATTAAAATTATGGATTTTAATACTTTATTAGGAGTTACTTTAATTATCAAATATACCTAACATGCTATACGCTAATAAAAAGAATATATTTCTTAGACAAATATCTTGAGACAGGAAAAGCACGACCATTTGATCCCAAACTAGGCAAAGCCGCTACTATGGACATCAAGCAATTAATAAACATATACGTCAAATATTCATAGTCATTAAATAGACAAATTACCGTCGTGTCCAGACTGACTACCACTGCCAAGTGATAAACATATGTATTTCTATATAACTATTCTCTAACAAACTTTTACATTCAGACACGGAAGACCATGCGTGCTCATTACACAAAAAAGTCTTGGTTGCGAATCGAACCTGCCGACTTTGCAATAATGGCCACTGCTACAACACCAAGAGGTGTTCAAAATTATTTTTGTTTTTAGTCAATCATGGGCTTTTAGTTCAAACGCTTGTAAAGAGTCATCTAAATTGACTCTTGTGAAGAACAGATTTAGTGACATTTTCTTTGAGCGAACGAATACGGGGACATCCTACGCTAAATCATAATCGACGGTACTGACAGCCCTCGAGGGGGTGGAAATTGATAAGAATTATTCGGGCCTCGAGGGTTCCGTCTTTGCTCGAACATCGAACAACCCCCGGATCACACTGCACATTGATAATTTTACCTAGCACTGTAATATTAATTAAAATATAGCTATGTAAAGGGAAAGCATTGATGGCCGACCCTTGGTGATCCCTCTGTTTGGTTGGCGGCGCGAAAAATAGTGATCTTACACCGTCTAGAGCTATCACAGACGTGTTGCTTATGAACTCTTACTTTTTGAATAAAATAGAATATTCATTTTGGAAGTACTTCCAAGTTCAGAAGGTGTTAACATCTTGACTTTCACAAAAAATGACGTTTGGTAAAAAATCAATACTAATAATATAGCAAATGTATGCTAAATAATTTCTTCAGCGACATACTACGTAATTGAACGTTCAATTTCAAGAAATTATTATTTTTATATCTTTACATTTATTTAATATTAATAATAAAGCTGCTTTAAATCGATACACATACACTAGGTATACTACAAAATATTTCGTATAACTTTGCGAAATGTGCGATCTTATTTGTGGATCTGCGGCCATAGGTCACGTACTCTTACCACGTGGATATTTGATCTTTGGCATATTTATTATATAATCTTACTAATTCACATAAACAGATTAAATGCATAATACAAGATTTTGTTAATTACGAAATAATGACTTTAGACAAACATTTTAAACGAATACATATAAAAATACGTGTTGATTATGCGAAAGTATGGTTAATTTGAATATTTATTTTATTTGTTAGCATAGTGACGCTAATTTCTTGTATATTTATTGTTACATAATAATTGGGAGAACTATACTTCTAACGGGAATATTCCACCGCTAACCTCATGATTTGCCATGAAGTTATTCTCATGCATTTGCTGGAGAGGTGTGGTTGCTGGTGTACTTACTGTGAGACGACCATCTTAATTATCACAAGTAGTAACATATCTATGTACAAGTTCCGATAAGACTTCAGTCTTGTTTGAGGTTAGCGAATGTCCATGGACTGCCGCAACTACTTAAAATTTGTCGACTTTCGCGCTCCTAGACTGTTCTATGAATGGACAAATAATTGTCCTACAACTTCTACGGATAACAAACACAAATTGGACTGCTTTGGACGTAGTTTTTTGTAAAGAACCAGAGAGTGTATTGGTGGTGGAATGGAATAGAAAATATATTATGCTACCTCCTTTTACGAAATTCTTTATTTATTGAAACAATACCAAAATAATACAAAAAAAAAAGTAAACTTTACAATATTTACTAATTATTTATGCTATCTAAACTCTTGTTTGTGACAGTATCTAGAACGCTGGCAGCATTTCCTTGCTGAATGGCAAGGCAAATTCTTTAGATGAAATAGCTACCGGCCTTTGTTCTGAAGTTCTGCATAAGAGCTTACCCTCAGATTAAATCGTTAATTGTGCGATGTCTATATAACTGGAGCCGAGAAGACCATTTGAACAAATCCATCCGCGTTTCGGTGACATAAGCAAGAGTGAGGCTCGCAAATCTTGACTCTAAGCAGAAGACATTGAAATTCTTTAAGTTTATTGATTGAGAATGATACACATATAAATATAATAAGTACATACAATTATTTCATTTTTCAATTTAAACCAGCTAATTAAAAGTTCATAAGGTTTTTGCAAAAACTTTTTTGAAAATTTATCATATTAAGAGATTTTTGGAAATTCTAAGATGCCGCCGCTGGAATACCTACACCATCCGGCTCACAGCTTATTATTATAAACACTAACTCGCGAATTCATGTGTGTTGTAATTTCTGGACTTTTGCAAATTTTCTTGGTCAACTTTTCAGGGAATTGTCTATATTTGATTTAAACTAAAACTGAAAGAAGTAGTTAACAAAGAAAATCACTATTAAATTTACAGTAATGTTTCTCTTAACACGATATTCGACGTACAGACGTTGAGAACCAAAGCTCAAAACAAACGCACTGACAAAACAGATAAAAATTCTAACAACTTTTTTTTTAATTTCTATTGAATCAATAATAATAGTTATATATTAAATGATTGTAATCACTTACAATCATCAGTTACAATTTTTTTTACTGTCTTATACTACTATTACTGTATGGATATATATGGATAAATGCATTAGATTTGTAATAATTTCTTCAATTACTTTTTTATATATTGTATAACAATAATTATTTAAATTACAAGTGTCTCATGACATTTCACGCCGTTTTTTAAATGTGACTTGAATTGTACTAAACGTATTCGAACTCATTTGCTAAATTAGTATTCTAGATTTGATTTTCAAGAATCTTTACTCAGCACACTAAAAAGTCATAAAATTATACGTATTCCGCTTAAATATTGTTTAGGTAAAACATTTCAGAAATTACTATTATCTATAATCATTAAAAATGTGTAAATCCGATATGGATTAATAACTGTCATTAGATCTATATACCAATATTTATTTTATACATCAATGCAACTATAATGATTAAAGCAGTTGATATGTGATGTAATGTGACAAAATTATACACTATGGAATATAATTTTTTCAAATCACTTCATCCCGTTGAAAATTGTACAAAATCAAAATAATGAAGAAGTTTCAATGATGTTACTAAAGTATATTACAACTAAGACAAAACG
Source organism: Phocides pigmalion okeechobee (assembly GCA_018251015.1). Lineage (NCBI taxonomy): Eukaryota > Metazoa > Arthropoda > Insecta > Lepidoptera > Hesperiidae > Phocides > Phocides pigmalion. Next base: position 5,996 of record DWON01001014.1, on the reverse strand, counting down.
TTAAGTTGCAATTATTTCAGTACTAACTCTCGATCGCTGTATAGCTGGAAAAGCTACTGCTGAAAGCAGCTGAATGGTTCAGCGATACGTGATCTGTAATCGTCAATTTGAATCTAAATAGATCCCATAGGTTATTTTTGGTAAAGGTTAATAATAGCTACGTAAAGTATTGACGTAATTTACGTTTGTATAATATATTAGTAATGAGGTAAAAATGTGCGTGCGAATATAGTGTGTGCGTTAAGGTCAATACTGAACAATTGGAAAATCCGTTAGGCTTGTTGACAAGGATTACGTCGTCTCACAAGTTGACATATACGACTCGAGGTAATGCATCTGCAGTTTACTTATTTCATAGATTTTGCGACATCGCAATGTATTGCGAAACTAGGGAGACAAAGGGAGGTGGTCAAAAGAGACCCACTATAAATACTTAAAATATCAGGACACGACAGCATCAGTCTCAGTACTCTTCAGTTGATTGTACAACAAAAAACAAGCTAAAAAAATGAAAATCATTGTAAGTGTTATTTGTACTTGTCATTATAACATCAGTGCTAGTGACGGTGAAGTGCCTTTAAAGGATAACTGTGATGTTTATCTATTGTGAAAGCCATAAACGCCTGTTCAGTGACGCCATTCATTGGAAATTGTTACTTAGTGCATTGAAAATGTTACATCTAATCAGTGTTTTTTGGTATTCCAGGTTTTGGTTGCCCTTTTCGCCACAGCTGCCTTCGCTGCTCCCCAGTCCACTGAGCCGATTCCCATCGTTAGTCAGGATAGCCAAGTGAACGCCGATGGATCTTACCAGTATTCCTTTGAATCTGGCAACGGTATCAAAGTGAATCAAAAGGGAGACTTAAAGAAGGTCGGAGACGTTGAAGCTTTGGAAGTACAAGGCCAGTTTGAATACCCCAGTGAAAACGGAAACATTCAGCTGACCTATACCGCTGACGAGAATGGATTCCAGCCTCAAGGAGCTCACTTGCCCACCGCCCCTCCAGTACCCGAGGCTATTGCACGCTCCCTCGCCTTTTTGGCCACCGCTCCTCCTCAACCTGAAGGCCAGTAATTTCATAATATTCAAATAACTATAATACTCTTTTTTAGATATTTAGTTTCATCATATTTAAAAGAAATGTACCAATGAATTTCATGTTTGGTATATGTGAGGCTAGGTTTCAGGCTTCGCCTAGGTGTGGGAGACGGTTCAATAGTGGAATATAAAAAGGGTACCTGCCTATATGTAAGGCGTAATATATCATGTTCTAGGCTCAAACAATCATTGCAATGTTTTTATTTTATTTTTTAATTTTGTACAACAAATATATAATTTATATTGTTTATAAAACTATTTTGTTTTATTTTCATTAAGTTTAAGGATAACTCAAATATTTTGAAGTATTTTTTTAATACTTTCATTCATCAAATTGTTTACTTGTTTAAATATGTGTCATGTAGAGTCGTCACCATTTTTTTTTATTAATAATATTTTTAAAAAGGTGGTAGAGCCGTTAGAGCTCGCCCGGAACGGTACCACCGCCACGCTCATAACTCGCCATAAAGTAACATGTTCTTCATGTATTGTGTTTCGGTTGGGGAGGTGTGGTGGCCGGATACACATTATTGGAGGCGACCATCTTAGTCATCAAGAGTAGGAACGCATACGCGTCCATCCTTAAATAGAACTTCTGTGTTTTGAGATTGGACGTGGTTGTCCATGGGCTGCAGTGGCCATTTAACATCAGGTGGCCTGCATGCCCGTTTCTTACTGGTTAGCAATAAAAATAAATAAATAAATAAATGCATTCAAATACGAAGAAACATACTTAAAATGTCTATTAATGCTGTATTTGTACCACATTTTTGTATTATAATAAAATAATCTTATAATTCATAAATATTATAAAACAAAGTCGCTAGTCGCGTCTGTCTTTCTGCCTGTTATAAGATAAACTCAAAGAGTACTGGGCGGATTTTCTCAAAGTTTTCAACAACAGGTAGAGTGATTCCTGAGTAAGGTTTTTGGTGTGTATTATATTTGGTATATAAGTTAAGTTTAATTTGTAAATTGGGCAAAAAATAAATTCAATATAGTAATACAGTTGTCGTTCGAAATAGGTTTAACTTATTATTAGTTTTTGCAATTACGTAATGATTAGCTGCATGTACGAAAGAAAAATAATGTAAGTAAATATAAACTCCATTAATCGAGCGAATCCGGGCCGGGTAGCTAGTAAAGAATAAATAAATTATCATATAATAAATATATTTTTTTATGTTAGAAGAGTAGCAAACGAACAAGCAAACCACCTGATGTTAAATAGTCGCAGCCCATAGACTCTGTCCCATAGAAGCCCATAGAAATTCTGTCTGAGCTCGAACCTATATACGTTGCTACGCCTGAGGACTAAGATGGTCGCCTCGCTTCAAAGTATAGCTGGCAACCACACCTCTCCAACCGAAATTCAAATAATGCTTTACGGCGGATTGCAAGGACGGCGGTGGAACTGTAGTTCTCTCACCTTTAGGTACTTAAATACGAAAACAAATACCTGTAAGATGTCTACTAAAGCTATAAGAGATAAAAATAACCATTAATCTGCAGGCTTTCACGGTAACATAATATGAGTCCGTGCTAAGGTGGACTTTCCTATCTTGAGGCCGACGTGCTAATTACAAACAGCTACCCGATACCCGTTCTATTATGTTGTCAGTTCCCACGCGTTGCTTTGTCTAGGACGTGACACGTTGGCGAGACAATCACTGTGTCGAATATATATAGTTACAAAAAAATACCTCGAAATGTCTCGTCAGCGTAATTCTAGCGGCTTGTAGGTTTTAAATGATACCTAAGGACTTGTTTGCATTAATATACGTTTTAAGCATCATTATTTTTTTATCTATAAATATTATAAAACAAAGTGCTTCGTCGCGTCTGTCTGTATGTTCGCGATAAACTCAAAAAGTACTGGATGGATTTCTTACAGTTTACTACTACAGGTAGAATGATTGCTGAGGGAGGTTTTGGTACATAATAAGTTAAGTTTTTTTTTTGTAAATTGGGCGAGAAATTAAATAATGACTGGATGCATGTATGCGTAAGTTGTTTCATATTGTGAAAAAGTATAAAATAAACGCGGACGAGGTAGCGGGCGCAGCTAGTTTGTTTATAAAGTTGGTTTTTCTGTGACTTTTTTCACGTAGTTGTGGGTTTTTCCTGGTTTTCTAAAAACAAAAAGGTCTCATGTACATTCGCAACATTAATATTGATGTAACTTTTTTGTTTATGGTCCGATTAAAATTAAATAAACATTAAGTACATATCACAGCAATACAGCCGTGAAAGTAACAACGACGTCGGTTAAGCCTTTTGAAGATTAGCACGCACAGAGGCACAGATGAACGAACAATATTTGTATTTTTTTTTAATCTATTGCCTTTATAAATACCACTTTAATAATTTACGGACCTATCTTCTTATTACTTCTTACAGACATATCTTCAATTTACAGACAGCGATGAGTTAGAATTTTATTATTTGTATACAATAAATTAGTTTTTATCCATTGCGTCGCTGGCAAAGAAGTCATACTAAAATACATTTCAATATCATACTATATTTTCCTCATATGTTTATTTGAAGCAAATCTCTAAAAGTAATATAATATAAATATATTAAAGGTGGTAGAACTATACTTAGACCGGGGAGATAGCGCCACCGCCCTCATAAGTCGCCGTGAAACATTACTTATGTTTCGGTTGGAGGTGCGGTTACAGGCTACATTTTGAAGCGAGGCGACCATCTTAATCCTCAAGAGTAGCAACCTATCTTTCGAGGTCACATAAGATTTCAATCCTGTTTGTGTCTGTACGTGTATGTCCATGGGCTGTAACCAATTAACATCAGGCGGTTTTCATGCTCGTTTGCTACTCTTCTCACTTAAAAAATAATGATACATATTTACATTTTCTACTATACTCGTTTTCATTCCAACTTCCAAGCCCCATGTCTGCTAAATAATTTGTATTACATCGATCCAATTCCTTTGAAACAGTCATAGAGGGTTACCATGATCACGATCTCTACCATAATCATATTAATTTCGTCTGCCTCATAATAAATTTGTACCTCAAATCCGTCCCTCGTTGCCTTGTATCATTCGCCTAATTTTGATTTTCTATTTGCATATTTCTATTCAAAGTCGCTCCAGGTATCGTTATCTTAGACGGAAATGGCTCAATTACCTTTGATAGAAGAGGATTTGATTATCTGTTTACGTTTGCAGTGTAGTTACCATTCTTTGAAATCAGCCTTTCTAATATTAGTAAGAAAAGGTTGTCTTAGTGGTACTGGAAATGAAGTTATATTAACTGGCAACGATAGTCTAGGGCAGGGGTCGACAACCTGCGGCTCGCGAGACGCATGCGGTTCTTTCAATGTAAAATATTGGCTTTAATTATCATAGATTATTTTATTGACAAATCTCTTAAAAATGTACCCATATATATAACTATCTGTTTTATATTTGGTATTTATATAAATAATTTTAGTTATGTTATTGGACTATTTTAATGTTGATATTATTTTATTACTAAAATATGTTTTTGCTAAAACTTTTTTGCTAAACTTGCAAGTTTTTATGTAAATACTATTCTTAGCCGCAACTTTGTTCGCATTTTTTGAAATAAGTGTAGGATTAGTCAAAGTCGTGTTGAAATCTGAACATAAAGAACAAGAACAGAAAATTGTTTAAACAATTTTTAGTGGCTCTTGAAAATATAGGATTTTTTGAATTGAAACTTTTGGCTCTTTCGTCTTAAAGGTTGGCGACCCCTGGTCTAGGGGTTAAGTTATCGGTCTTCATACGGAGTGTTTGAATTTCCGACTTGTATTTTTGATATTTCGGTATATTAATTTTAAATTTAGTATAACTTGCTTTAACGATGAAAGGGAACAAGTCTCCTCTTAGAAAGAGATGGCTTAAGCCACAGCTCAGTTTGTACACTTTTAATTTACCTGACATCTATGCAGAACTAAGACTAAGTACACTGAGAGATGATACAGGTTTTCTGGCGATTTTTTTCTGAACCTCTATCTTTTCGCTTAAACTCGTGTTATCAAGCCATACTAAAATCGAGTGATCGAAAACCTTATCTTATTTAAAACTAACTCCAGACTTAACCTTTATTTGGTTAAAATTGAGTAATGATTAACCTTATTTTTAGTTTAGACTAGCTGCTGCAACTTCGTTTGCTAAGACTAGATTTTTGGGATTTTCAAAATTTTCTAACAGCAAAAAGTCATGAACTCTCACCCACAATTTTTAAATTGATATAACAGTTTTATTTATCGGCCGATTGAAATTAAACGCACGTAAAATGTTAAGTTAAGCTTACTACAATGCATTATTGAAAACCGCATAGAGTTACTGAGATTAGCGCGCACAAGTGCATAGACAAACAATTAAAAGTTCTATCGACTATTGTTTAAACTTCCATTGTGTTAATAAAATTTGACCTGAAGTGGTATTTTTATGTAAGAAGAGTAGCAAACGAGCACGAAAACTACCTGATGGTAAATATTCACAGCCCATCCACATCGACGTACAACCACCACAAACACGATCGAAATCCTATCTGAGCTCGAACGTAGTTACGTTGCTACTCCTGAGGACTAAGATCGTAGCTAGCTTCAAAGTGTAACCGGCAACTACACCTTTTCAACCGAAACTCAAGTAATGCTTTACGGCGGGTTATTCTAAACTTCTGAAGGTGGTAGAGCCGTGAGAGCTCGCCGGGGCGGCACCACCGCCGCCCTCATAAGCGTAAAGCAACATGTTCTTCATGTATTGTGTTTCGGTTGGGGAGATTTGTTTGCTGGATACACATTATTGGAGGTGACCATCCTAATCCTCAAGAGTAGGAACGCATCTGCGTCCATCCTTAAATAGAACTTCTGTTCTATTTGAGATTAGACGTGGTTGTCCATG